>JBAPGN010000582.1:0-26027 GCA_037355405.1 Vitis amurensis | reverse complement strand
CCCTAAATTTAATATATTATATTCGTTAGTTAGTTCTGAACACGCTAGTTATTCTTTGTAAATTTTTTTAATTTAATTAGATTAGTTTTTTTTTTTAAATCATTTTATGTACAAAAATATTGAAAATTTAGGATATGGTGTTTTATTGTTTAGAATTGGGAAATCTTAAGTTTTGGAAAAGAAAAAAAAATGTTGATCTTGAAAGATTTCGTTGTAGTTAGGGTTATCTATTTAGAAACTTTTAGGTCAAAATATTTGGAAATTAGGAATTAAGATTGTTCTGATTGATGAAAAAGGAAATCAAATTTTCTTAAATTGATTGAGAATATAAAAAAAGAAAAAAACAATGGGGCCTTGATGCTCTATGTGTGCACAACCTATAGATTAAAAATAATAATAATAAAAATAAAAAATAAAATAAAAGAATGTGTGCGTGTGGAAGATGAAGAGTGGTGAAGAAATAAATAATAATAATAATAATAATAATAATAATAAGAAGGGAGATATGTACGGGGGAGTGTGTTGGTGGTTAATTTATACATGTATTATTATGTTAGCAAATATGGAGAATTGTTGGGATACGGTTTATGTTTAGTGGAAAATAAAAAATAATAAATAATGAAAGTGAGAGAATAGAAGTTATCAATATTATTATATTAGATATGAGTGTAAGTTAATAAGTAGCATAATATTTAATTAATAGAATAAATTATAGTTTAATTAAATTATATTGTGTCCTAAGAAATATATTGAAAAGAAAATTTATGTTTTATATTTTGATTAAAAAATTTTTTAATATTTTTAAAATTAGGATATATAAATTATTTCATAATTAAAAAACATTAATTGAATACTTGAATTTTAGGATTGTCAAAGCCATTAATTTTAATACAATAGTAATGATTATTTCTCTATGATACTTTGTTAGTAAGAGTAGATTTTTTAGAATTATTTTTCTCCTAAGTTTTTTTGAGATTTCTTTTGAGGTAGGGAAAATATGCAGTTGTATTTTTAGAAACAAATTTTATATATATCATTGGAACGTTTTTGAGTTATTATTCGTTTATGCATAGATTCAAATATGTTTTGCATGAAAAGTATGTTAAAATTTATATTTGTTTACAACTGAGAAATGAGAGGAATATTATGTTTTGCAAATTTGAATAATTGAAATAAGCGTTTGACTTGATTTTTTGGCTTTTGTCAACGAGATATAATAGTTGACTATTGACATTTTGGTCATTGTCAAAGGGATATAATAGTTGACCTTTACATTTCTTGGTGAGAATGTAATTGATATCGGACCTCAACCTCTAAGGGTTTGGTTAGAGGTTACTATACTAGCAGGTGTTTGGTCGTTTCACTTTAAAGAATAATCTGAAGGCTTAGCCACCCATTTGAAAAAATTCTCACATAATTGGGCACCCATGTTTGGATGTTGATGACCAAGTAAATAATGATTTGAATTTTTGACGTGAATTTTGATATGAAATGTTTTGAATCAGAAATGAAACGTGTACTAACAGTTAAAAGTTTTGAATGTATGTGGCAAAATTGACTTAAAGGTTATTAAAATTAATTAGGTCTATTAAATATCCCCTATTTTGCATAGGAACTGAATATGTAATTCATGGACCTGACCATTAATGTTCCTATTAGGGTTTTTAGCTCATCTCCTAATTGTCAATTACTTTTCATACCCCTTAGTTTGTGTAACGAGTGGATGGCTAGGTCGAGAGAAATGTCATTATTAGGATTTTTGCTTAGGATATATTAGTGTTAACATGTCAGTGTATAGTTTATTTCATTATGAGTATTTGAGTTTTTGGAAGCTATGTTAGATATATGAACTTTAATTTTTTTTTTATTTTTTTATGATAAGTTGAAGTTAGATTGGAGATTTATGGAAAATTTTTGTTTAGCATTTGAATTTATTTAGTTACAATCTATTGGATAAGGGTATTTGGTTATAAGATGCTTAGTTTTAAAGTTAAGTTTTGAATATTTTAGAATTTTGTTCCGCTACTCTGAACAGGTGTTTGGTAATTGGTAACTTCCGGTTACAAGATAATTGTTTGGGTCAAGTTACACTTTAAGCCTTCAGGTTTGAGGTGTGAAATGACCATCATGCCCTTTGAGTGGGTTTTGGGGCGTGACATAGAAAATGTTTAATAAAAGAATATACTAATTTAATATAACTTTATAACTAATTTTAAATAATACAATTAATTTAAAGTAAAAAATCAAAATAAATAATTTTTCTAAATCAGAAATATCATTTAGTTGAGTTAGTTAGGACCTGTTCAACAACTATTTTCTAGAATAGTTTTCTATTTTCTAGAACAAAAAAAAAAAAAAAAAAACACATTTGATAATAAAAAATTTGTTTTACTATTTTCTTTTGTCAAAAACATAAAATAAGGTGTTTTAAGAGAATATTTTTTAATTGTTTTTAGTTGTTTTTACTTAATTTTTGAGAGTTATTTTTAAAAATAATTATTCAAACATGAATAATGATTAAAAATAAGCTCGTAAGAATAAATTATTTTAAATATAAATTTAAAATATTAAACATAGTTTAAAAATATTTTTAGATTTCAACATATTTTTGTTTTACAAAACATTAAAGAATAATTTCAAAACTGTTCTTTAAAAAAAATTTTCATAACTATTTTAAAAAACAGATACCAAAACAGACCTTATATTTTTGTTCTCTTTTTTTCAAGGATTCTATTTTTGGAATTAATGAAAGTAAATTTCAATGAAAATTAGAGAAAAAAAAATTTTATGCTATAAAAACAACATTGTTAACTTATTAATAAACTTAAATAATAATTTAAGTTAATGATTTATATAATAATGTAGTTTAGATCTTTAGTTAAGAATTGAGTATTAGTTCATTTTTACCAACCATCCTCTGAGCTGGTAATAATTATTGTACACAAAAATATTTTATTTGATTTATATTAGATTCAATTTATAATGTTGAGAACTAGCTAAATAATATATGGAATTAGATAATTTAATGAAAATGGATATTTATTAAATGATTATTTTGGAGTCTTCAGTATTCTTTTAGAACTCCTGTAGTTTTGTGTAGAATTATTTAAATTAATTCACATGGCTACCTTAAATATTTCAGACTTGGAAATTTTACCACTCGATTATAAGGATGGATTTTTTAGAAATAATATAAGGTGATGGGTCTAGAAATTGATGTAGGAAGAAGATGTTAATTGCCAATGATGTGAAAGGAATCAAATTATTATGATAAGTGAATGAGCTGTTATATACATCTCCTCTAAGGAACTAAGGAACTGGTGGTTTAATTTTAACCACATCAAGAGACTTTTAATGTTTTTTTCATTATAAACATTCAAAACGAAGAATGTGAGAAACATGTTTGTAAGGACATTTACAAATCAAGCATCATTTCATTAATATTATGTGGTTTATGAAATGAAATATTAGACTATTGAAAATTTGTCAAAAAATTTAAGACTATTCCTAACTCTATGAATTTTATAATTTTTTAAATTATTTGCAATTTTTTTTAATCTTGAACGCGAGCCAAGTTTTTTTTTATTTTTTGGGAAAGACAGTGCTGTTTGATTTGTGTTGTGTGTGTGTGGGTGGGTTTCATTAATTTGAAAAAAATAGAGAAAAAAGAACCTTCATTTTTAAAATAAATCATTTTTTTTATTAAGTATATATAATTATTTCCTAAAATACCCTTTTTTACTATTTGTTCTAAAACAAGATATCCACGGGTAATTAAATCCTATTTAGCATATCACAATCCCAAACAATACTTAGATTCTCTTTTCGAACATTGCCATTGATAGAAAAGGAGATGGGAATACCAACACAATCTATTATTGATTCAACCCGATTCCAAATAATATCTATTTGGGACATCTGGTACCCTAAGTCATTAATGGGTAAAGCAGCCATTCTTAAAAACGGGAACTATCTAATGATAAAATAAAAATTATCAAAAAATTAATTTATTTTTATAATTGATAAAAGTATCATACAAATAAATATATTATATATTATATTATAATTTATCATTTATCATTTTATTGTATTATATGAGATACAAATCGTTTTGTAAAAAATCTCTAAAAGATCCTAGGATATATAAAATACTTCTAATTTCCTAATTAATAATGATTTTATATCATGTATTATATAAGTCCACTCATTTTTCCTTATTTTTTTTTTAAAAAATAAAATTGAAAAATAAAATTCTGTGTTAGATTGACATAACAATAAAATAAAAAATTTTAGAAATAAAAACAAGAACAATAAAAATAGAATACAATTAAAAATTAAAATATTGACCTCCTAAAGTATTTCAATTCTTTTTGGAATCTATATTTTCATATTAGTGTAGATTAGGAAAAGTAAAAATTAATATTTTTTTTTAATTTTAGTTTTTAATTATATTTTTATTTTTTAAAAATTTCTTATGTTTAGTTGATAATCAATCATTTTTCACATTAAATTTTTTTATAAATAAATGTGATTAAGATAAACCAATTTTATAATAGTTGAGATTCATCTTTTTATATTTTTTGTCAACCATTTTCCCTTTTATTTTTATTTTTATTTGTTACTGTTAGGAGATATAAAATTTCTCAGGAAAAAATTGTCATTCATTTTTTGAAGACATAATAATTGTTTAATTAATTGTTTTAAAATAAATTTTTGGTTTGTATTAAAAAGAACTTAGTTTCCTAGTCATTATCAAATTCTATTAATTAGGATATTATTGCGACAATAAGAGATCAATAATTAAGTTTTATCATTCACGTGAAAAAAGCTTCACCACGTCTGAGTGCCTGGCATGAACATTGAAATATTAGGGAATAAGATACGACGTTGCGTTTATTTCTTAAGAGAACAGAAATAAATCGATATTTTAAATATTCTTATTTTTAATAAACGTGGTTTAAATATATAGGCGAATCTTGAAATTTAATATGTACTCCATGCTACTGAAATCTGGATTGAATTCAATTCATGTAATGAACCAATTCCCATCCTATAAATACCGAAGGGTTGCAGCCATCTGATTCATATATTGATTGCTCGAGTGAGTTCACAACATGCCGTATAATTTCTCGCTCACCAGCAACGGTCTTCTCCAGCCCCAGTTGCTAATCCAAGAGGACTACTCCCAAACTGCAAATTATGCCTAGGCGATTTGGGGCAATTAGCTTCATCTGAGCAAAACACTCCTGAGGATAGTAGTTTCTGATCACATGTTATGTAGTTTGGCAATAACAGACCTAAAGATTTTCTCACTTTTTGTTCTTGCAATTTCTTGATATGATAACTTCTGGCCCCATAAAGAGCAGCAGTTGGAAAATCTAAAGAAGAAGTAGAAGAGAGAGCTGATAACTGCAGCTAGTAAACCTTCAGAACAGCTGAAGTTTTCGATAGCAGTTCAACGCTATGGGTGCTACCACTTTGAAAAGGAGATAGAGAAGCATTACAAAAAATAAACCTATGATAACTAGTCATGGCATTGATGGACATAAATGATGATCTCATGATGTTGCACTATCGATTTCGACTTAACTAACACTAAGCTTCAGTTAGTCATGTGGTAAGCCTCAGAATATCATGATTGGTGCTTCAATCATTATCTAGCAAGCTCACTATAACATTCTATGTTTTGGTGATGATTGCAGAATTATATTCAAGAGAGTACAAAGATGAAAAGGGAAGTTGAAGGAGTCTTTTATCCCATATGCGCTGTGGGTCTACTAGGCTTGTATGAAGACTGCCATCTTCAGGGTGTGGGAAGAAGATAATACTAGATGAAGCACTTGCTTTTCACCACCCTCACCTCAAAGCTATGGTTAGTAGAACATTTAGAATACCTCTTTGCAGCACCAAGAACGCAATGCCCTAGACCGGCCCATTAGAAAGGACTTGGAGAGGCTAGAGGCAGGGGCCTTTCATGTCTATCGTACCAAGATGAAGCCATTCACATAATAAAAGCTACTAAAGTTATGCAAAGTAGATATTCAAGCCTACTTGCAGTCACTGTAATAAGAAAAGCGTGAGTAATATCTCGAGGTTATTCTCAAAATCATGTCTTGCCCCCTAAATTCAATATCAACAGTTTGTCATCTTTTATGTGATTAATTATTTTCTTAGGCGGTGGAGAACACTAGATTTCTCTTCAAAGCTACCATCTTGCCAGAGATCGATGTAGAAGGGTTACTTATTGGATAGCAATAAGTTGTTCTGAGCCCCAGTCATTCATATGCTAGAAGAATACAGACCCAAAGTGAGTGGCTCTGATAGCAACTTGGATTGACTGATATTTATGCATATGGAACATTTTGAAGAACTGGAGCTCTTAACAGCAAGGCATTGAGAGGTTGGATACATTGCGAGATTCAAATACCTACAACCCAATGAATTGATTTCATATCTTTGAACTTTAAAAGGAACTTGGTACTGATTTTCGAGTGGGTATTACAGCAATACATTTCGTTTCCGAATACATGAAGCAGTAGCTATCAGGCAGTACTAGATGTTACAAGAGAAAATTGAGGAAATGAAAACACAGAAAGATCATACGCTGTGTCCACCATACGAAATGCAGTAGGGATTCTTTGAACTCTTTATTTAGTGTTTATGAATATCCTTATATTTACTGTAAATAAAAAATGCTTAGATATAAGACTTGCATGATAATATTTAACTTGGCCTCTGATTTTATCCTAGATAAAACTTGCGTCCAGCCAAATGTTCCATGAAAATACATACCAACAATAGAAGAGTACATGGGCATCGCCAATGGTTGGTGTTCCACAACCCCCCCGGCCGGCCCCCCCCCCTCCCCCCCCCCACCCCCCCCCCCCCGCGTTAACAATCATGTCTTTTATTGCATGAGAGAGACTTGCAACCAAGAAGTCTTTGATTGGGTGCAAACAAACCCTAAAGATTTGTTAGAGCGGCTTCCCACAAGTACAATGAAAAAAACACTTCGTAGCTGATAACTTGGATATCAATCCCAATAAAGATAAAGAAAATCATTGAATCAATTTCTTTTAACACCTTATATTTAATTGCTGCAGTTATGAGCAAGAGAGAGGCATAACTTGCATCAAGCATTTCGAATGTTACATGAAGCAACTGGTGTCGGAAAGCAACAAGCAATATGAGCTTCACAAGCAAATCGAGAATGACATGTAAGGATATAAATGAAGAGACGCCTTCAGACCTACTGCAGTTCCAACGCTTCTCCTAGTACGTCTCTCAATTCGCTCGATCAGGAGATGTGATGACAAGGGCCACAAAGATATGTTCTCAACCTGAAAGTGATGAAAAAATGACATTTTTCAATGCTGCTTCGTAGACCTGTGCAATATGAGAGTGAGATATATGTTGACAATAAAGAATATACTCTAGCTTCTGCTTCTATGTTCCAGAGTATTACCATGTTTGGAATAGAACGCTTTCCGGTTTCTTCAATTGCTTATTTGTGGCTTTGGTCTATGACTACTGTTTGGCCTAATTTAAAATTTCCCATTTCAGATATTTATGATGACAAGTATAAATAAATAATAATACGGTTTGGGTACACATCAGTAAGGTCATAGTTCACCTTCAATGACCTCCGATGTAAATAGCAGGCTTTGAGCGTTACATTCCAGGAACCAATTAGACCAAAAGTTTTTAAAGTCAATAAAATAAAAAATCATTTGTTTTAAATTAAAACATTTGAAACCTTTTGTTTAAAAAAAAAAAAAAATTGCAAGACCTTTTAAAATAAAATTGTCAACTTGTTCTGTAATAAAATTGTGGAACTTTTTTTTTAAAATAAAATTAAAAATCATGTTTAATAAAAAAAAAAACTGTTTCTCTAGTATTAATAAAACGGAATCTTGAAGATTTTCATACTATGTAATTAAAATTGTAAAAAATCTTATTTCAATAAAAAACTAAAAAGAAAAAATTTCATTTTTTTGTGTAAAATAAAATGTATTCCAAATATTAATTTGTACAAATCTTTTTGTAAAGTGAATTTGTAATATTCATTTTTTTTAAATAAAATTGTAAAAAATTTTTAAAAAAATCCTTTCCTAAATAATTTGTAAAAAGATCTCTGCACATAAGATTAGAATTTGTATTTACTTTTTTTATTTGGTTAAATAAATTAGTAAAATCACTGATTTAACATAAAATATAAAATATACTTACCTGTGCATGAAAATCAAATAGTTAATGTTAAGGTAAATAGAATTGTGTAAATTATTATGTTTTAAGAACAAAGTAATGAAAAACCATTTCCTATAAAGGAAATACTTGAAGCACTTTATTTTTCTAAAATATAATAATAATAATAATAAATCAAAAAACTTATCTTTGTCTTAAAATTAGATTGAATCATCAGAATTGGAATAACTTTTTTAAGTAAATAAACTTTTTTAATTCTTAATTTAGAAATAATTAAATCCATGTTTTAATTTCTTTATTATTAAATCAATTTATACAAATTTCTCATATTATTATTTATTTTTTTTACATTTTTTAAATTGACAAAACACCATGACTTGTTTAAATTTATGTTCTTTTTTTCTTGGGCATCCATAATCGATTATTTAATTGTCATAATTCATCTTATTTGCTTAATAGAGATCATAGGTATATAGACTTAGAGGGTTGTTAGGAGGACTTATCTTCGTACCTTCTCGATAAGTAACTTAAGTTTTAACTCATTTTTTGGTTTATAACTTTTTTCTTTTTTTTTCTTTTTTTAAAATAAAGAGTTATACAATGTTTTCGTTCTTATTTGTTTACCCTTTTTAAAAATAAATAAAATAAATAACAACTTTAAAAAACCCAAAAAGGGTTTTCATATAATAATTTTTCACAATTAAATGAATATCATCATCGAGTAGGAACATGTGAAAAATTGGCATAGTCATAATAACTATAACACATAATTATTGTATTATATATATATATATATATATCAAAACTTGTCATCAAAATTTATTCGATATAAAAAATATGAAGTATGGAGAACGTGATTCTATTACACTAGAACTTCATATTATCCAAAAATAAATAAATAAATAAAAAATAGGCATCCACTCACAACATCCACAATAATAAAATTGTTATAAAAAAACATATAAAATTAAAACAACTTAAATATAATGATTATAAATTTTAATTAAAATATAACAATCCTCTGCATAAATTAAATTTTAATATAATAAAATTGATCAAAATTACTATGTAATAGGTGTAAGTATCTTCCAAACTTTAACCTAGAATTAGTGTAAGTAACTTTCTATTTGAAAAAATCCCAATGAACTAAATCTTAATTGGGGTCATCAATCATTATTTTCTTTTACATATTGCCCATTTAGATGTGGTAACTTGTATCTATCCAATTTTGCATTTTTAGGTCATGGGCACATATTTGTTTTATGAGTGCTTTTAGGGATTATCCCAACTTCCCATAGCAGCAGCCACAACTGCACCTACATAGGTGAGTTTTCCAAGGATGATTTGTGATCAACATCCAGTTAGAATCGCTATTAGGCCATTCAAAGGTATGGTCTTCCTTCCTAAAATACCATTACAAGAATAAGCACTCTCATAATAGGAATGAGAATAAGGATCAATATCCTTCAAATTAATGCTTTGGCTAATCAACTTGTAGCTTCATTATTACCCATTGAACATTCTTCAAGGATCTTCAATCATAAAAGTTGGGCGTCAACAATGATGACTAATTTATGGGCTTCAATCTTATTCTTCTCAATGATTTTATTATTACTTTACGAGCTAATCCTTTGGTTAAAGAATAAAAAATATTCTTTTGAGATTTTTGAAAATCAAGAGATATTAGTCCTCATGAAAACATTTGTTTGATATAATAATTTTGAATTCTTATATGACTTCTTTGCTCATTCAAATTTGTTCATGTAGCAATTCAATTGATTATAACAATCAATGGATATTGCATGAACTCGTTTATCCAATAAAGGCATATATTTTAAAAGACTTCTAAGTCATTCAACTTTTGTACTGATAACCAAACAGTCTCTACCCTAACTGCCTCCCATTCTGTTGCAACTAAGCAACTGTGTAACCTCTCCAAACCCACCCTAACTGATCACTGTACTGAGCCTATAAATACCGGTGTCAATGTAATCTTGAAACAATGAGAAAGAATTCTCTTTTCTCTCTCCTGCATATTTTCTTCTCAGCTACACAAGCTTGGCTGTCATGGTATCAGAGCAAGCCTTGTCTTCCTGATTTTTTTTTTTCTTTTCTTTCCTTTACAGAAATGCCGTCATCCACCCAGTCTTCCGAACACCAGTTGCCTTCTTCTTCAAACCACAACTCAGTCTCTTTGCTCTCCCTCAACCATGCCCTCCCCATCAAACTTGACCGTAACAACTACATTCTCTGGAAAACTCAGATGGAAAATGTAGTTTATGCTAATGGCTTTGAAGACTATATTGAAGGCAATAAATCTTGCCCGCCCAAGACTTACCTATGGGGATCCTCAATCCCGATTTGTGCAATGCGCCGTTTTAGATACGCATGGTTCTTAGTTGGATGGTATTCCACTTAAACCCAGAATATATGGCCAAATTGTTGGTTTCAGACTTCGCCATTGAAGCTTGGATGGCTTTACCACAAGATTTTCTTCTGCATTCATTCCAAGGCACGGAAATGCAGCTTCGCTTTGAATTCAGACCACAAAGAAGCGTGGTGTTCTGTAGATTTGACATCCTCAAGATGAAGACCATTTCTGATAATCTTGCTGCTGTTGGGGAACCGGTTAAAGAAAGAGATCACATTCTTCAACTTCTTGGAGGCCTAGGTCCTGACTACAATTCTATTGTAGCCTCTTTGACCGCACGCGAAGATGATCTCTCTCTCCATTCCGTCCACAGTATTCTTCTTACCCATGAGCAAAGATTACATCTCCAGCATTCGTCTCCTACAGATCCTTCATTTGCCTCTGCCCATATGGCTTCTGTTCCATCCAGACAACCAAACAGACCTCATCAACCCCGTCATTATCATCATCCGTCAAGACCTCAGCACCAAGCTTCATCTTCTTCTAACAGACCTCCAACAAGATTCCACCCTCAGCAACCAAGAAACAATCACCCAATACCCTCTGCTCATAACAAACCACATCATCTATCTACACGTCCTCAATGCCAATTGTGTGGCAAGTTCGGACATACGGCTATCAAATGCTATCACCGTTTTGACATCAACTATCAAGGCAACAATGGTTTCCACTTGCCACAGGCTCCCTTTCTCATGCGATGCTTAGCTGCCGCACCAGATCATCAAGACTCTTGGTTCTTTGACACTGGTGCAACTCACCACCTTAGTCATTCTGCTCAAACTCTCTCTTGTGTTCAGCCATATTCAGGTACTGATCAAGTCACAATTGGTGATGGCAATTCGTTACCCATTCTTAACACAGGTACCAAGTCATTTTCTTCCCTTCCAAGACCTTTTCCTTAAATCAAGTTCTTCATGTACCTCATCTTTCCACCAATCTCATCAGTGTCTCCAAATTCTGCACGACAATGCTGTTTTCTTTGAGTTTCATTCCTCCTGTTTCTTTGTCAAGGATCAGGTCACCAAGAAGATTCTCTCAAGGGCTGGCTTAGGGACGGTCTGTAATGAGTTCTCCTCCTCATCTCCTCCTCGTGCGTTTGTGACCACAGGCTCCCTTTCTGATGTGCAATTTGGCATTCCCGTCTTGGATATACCCAGCAGTTCCTATTCTTTCTAAGGCTTTAGCCTCTTGTAATCCTTCTGTTACATTACAGATTAATAAAATTGCTCCATGTATCATTTGTCATTGGCTAAGTCTCATTCCTTACCTTATTCTTTGTCATCTTCTCATGCCTCTCACCCTTAGCCCTCATTCAACACTGACTTGTGGGGGATCTGCTCCTTCTACCTCTATAACAGGAGCCCGTTACTTCTTATTTTTATTGAGGACTATTCCAGGCATACTTGGATTTATTTCCTTTCCACAAAAGACCAGGCTCTCCCAATCCTTTATTACCTTCCCGCAAGATGGTAGAAAACCAGCTTACAACCACCATCAAATGCATTCAGTCTGACAATGGTGGAGAATCTTGGGCCTTCAACCTTACCTTGAAGCTCATGGTATTCTTCATCAGTTTTCATGTCCTCATACACCTCAGCAAAATGGGAAGAGCAGAGAGGAAAATTCGACATCTTGTTGAAACCCGGTCTTGCTCTTATGGCTCAAAGTTGCTTACCTCCAAATATTGGACATATGCTTTCAACAGCAGTGTATCTTATTAATCTTCTACCAGCCAAACTTCTCCATTTTCAGTCACCCACTCAAACCCTTTTTCATAAACTTCCCAACTATCATCATCTCCGAGTCTTCGGTTGCCTTGTGTTTCCCATCCTTACGTCCTTATACACAAATAACTCTGCTATCGCTCCACTGCTTGTGTCTTTCTTGGATATGCACCAGCTCATAAAGGTTACTTATGTCTTGATGTCTCCACTAATCGTATCTACATTTCCAGAAAATGTGATCTTCCATGAATCCTCTTTTCCATTTCAGTCTTCATCTCTTCATCTTCACCCTCTCCACACCTCCCGTCTTCTACACCTGCCTTAATCAATTCCCCAGCTTGTCTACTCCTTCATCACCAGCTGTGTCCTCCCCTATCAATTCCTCTGATTCTATCCCTCCACTAATTCCGGTCCCCTTTGCCACCTCCTCTCAGCTGCTCCTTCACCACCCCCCCCTTTACCTCTCAACACTCATCCCATGTGACGCCCGAGCAAAATCTGGCATTCATAAGAAACGAAGCTTATTGTGCAGCACACAACAGAACCTCGCACTTACAGTCAAGCCTCTAAAAATGACTCTTGGGTTCAGGGCCATGAACAGTGAATATCAAGCTCTTCTTTCGCAACAAACACCTGGAGTTTGGTTCCTCCACCTTCATCTGCTCACATTGTTGGCTGCCGTTGGATCTACAAGCTCAAATATCGCCCTGATGGATCATTGACAGACACAAAGCTCCGTTTAGTTGCCAGGGATTCACCCAAACTCCGGGGGATAGACTACTTCGGGGAACCACATTCAGTCCAGTTGTGAAGCCTATGCACCATTCGACTTATTCTTGCTTTGGCAGTCTCCTTTCAATGGTCAGTTCGGCAATTGGATGTGGAGAGAATGCTTTTCTAAATGGGAGATCTGCAAGAAGAGGTTTTTTATGACTCAGCCTCAGGGTTTTTTCAATCCCACCTATCCTACATATGGTTTGCAAATTACACAAAGCATTGTATGGCTCAAACAAGCCCCTAGAGCTTGGTTTCAAAAGCTTCGGATTGCCTTGCTTGACTATGGTTTCAATCTTCTCGTGCAGACATTCTCTCTTCATCTTTCATACACTGCAACTGATATTTCTCATTCTACTGGTATACGTAGATGATATCCTGGTCACTGGTAGTAATCCCACGTTGTTTTCCACTTCATTCTCCTACCTCAGGACTAAGCTGCCACTCGGATCTTGACCTTGTCATATTTTTTGGTATTCAAGCTCAACAACTTGGCTCTGTTCTTGCATCTTAATCAGCATAAATATATTGCTGATCTTCTCAACCGCACTCAGATGGAGACTTGCAAACCAGCTCCCACTCCAGACGTCTCGGCGTATCACTCTCATCAATCTGATGCGTGTGCCTCTGTCGATCCATCAGAATATCGTCGTACCGTAGCAGCCTTACAGTATGTCACCCGCACCAGCCGACATTGCTTTCCCAACGTGAACAAAGCTTGCCAATTCATGCAAAACCTTCTGATGTCAATGGATGGCTGTTAAGAATTCTACGATATTAAAGGCACCATCCACCTTTGGTCTTCACTTCCAAACCTGCTGCTCAATGAGCCTTCAAGATACATGATGCTGACTGCGCAATCTTGTCCAGTATGATCGTCGAACACCAGCGGCTACTTTATTCCTAGGCTCGAATCTCATCTCATGGTCCTCCTTCAAACACGAACTTGTCTCCAAAAAAGCAGTGCTGAATCAATATAGAGGTTGTCTCCCTCACGGCGGATTGTAATGTGATTCAATCCCTACTTCAATGAGCTCTGCTTGCCTACCTCTCCACCTTATACTATGGTGTGACCAAGGAGGAAAATATCGTTAATCAAATATATCGGTACTCGAAATTTTACGGATATATCGGAAGTATCGGAAGATATATCGCGGATTATTTTGGAAAAAAATATTGGATAGACTCAAAAAGTGTTTAAAAAACTCATGAAATGCAAAAAAACTTCATAATAAATATAATTAGATAGTAAATAGACCATTTTAAAGTTATTTATTGAAAAAAATTGATATACATGATGAATAATTTACGAATAATGTAATTATATTATGTCGATCTATAAGAAATGTTAATTTTGTAATTGTTCTCATTATAAAGTTACATAAAATACTTCATTTTATTAAATATCAATAATTTGTACACATTACATTGCAATGCCCCTTTAGTACCAAAATGAGGATTGATGTGGTTCAATGGGATTGATAGAAGAAGAAACCCCGTCTTGCTGTTGGAGACAATATTGGTCCCAACTCAATAAGTCTCGATTATATTGGTTAAAAATTCTAACATGTCATGCATATATATATATATATATATACATTGATTATTAAATTACATTAAATATTATTCAATAATAATATTATGATATTTGATTATAATATGTTTAATTTTAAAATATATTTAATATTAAAATTATGATATATTTAATTTAATTGTATTAAATGTATAATTTTTTAATATTAAATAATAATAATTAATGATATTAAAAAACTATGCTACTAATTAAATGAAAAAAATTTATTTACTTATAAAATAATTATAATTAATTCGTAATTTAAAGGATTGTTTTAATATTTTGTGTATATGAACAGTTTTAATATATATATGTATGGTGCCGGATTATAAACAAATTGCAATGTTGCCTGGATGGTCGCTGGGTGTCCTCTCCAAACTTTTGGCCGGGGGTTCAAGTCCTGTGAGAAGCAAAATGGAGGGATTTTTGGGCATCAGCAGCTGGTTTGACTCGGTCAACGCTCCGCGTTGACCCGCGTTGACCGACGATATTTCTGTGGCAAATGTCGTGTCGACATGTACCGATACACCGAAATATCGCGATATTTCGGCGAAATATCGCGATATTTCGGCGAAATATCCCGATATTTTATTCACTGGGTGTGACAACCAAAGTGCAGCTCATCTTGCTGCTAATCCGGTCTTTCACTCCCGTTCCAAACATATCGAATTAGATTTACACTTCATCAGAGAAAAGGTGTTACGCCAAGAACTTCAAATCTGCTATGTTCCCTCCGGTGATCAGCTTGCCGATATTTTCACAAAGCACCTTCCTATTACACAATTTTGTAACCTCCGTAGCAAGCTCACAGTCACCTACCCGCCTCTGAGCTTGAGGGGGGATGATAACCAAACAGTCTCTACCCTAACTGCCTCCCATTCTGTTGCAACTAAGCAACTGTGTAACCTCTCCAAACCCACCCTAACTGATCACTGTACTGAGCCTATAAATACCGGTGTTAATGTAATCTTGAAACAATGAGAAAGAATTCTCTTTTCTCTCTCCTGCATATTTTCTTCTCAGCTACACAAGCTTAGCTGTCATGTACAAGTCTAATGCAATAAACTTTAATTCCATGGTAGATCAAGATATAATTGTTTGTTTGGAAAATTTCCAAGCTACTACACCACTTCTTGAAGTGAAAACATATTCACTAGTTATTATATAACAAATGGTGCTCAGTTAAGTAGGACTTTACAAATGAGTGATTAATTTTAAATTTGTTCATTTAAGATGAACAAAACCAACAGTCAACAATTATAATTCATTGACTAGGGTCATAAGGTCAACTATTATAACCTATTAATTAGGGCTATATAATATCAACTATTTTAACTCGTTGATTAGGGTCATATATGTCAACAATTATAACCCGTTGACTAGGGTCATAGAAACCAGAGTTAAACACTTCATTTTATTGATTCAAACTTACAAAACAAAATATCATCTCCACAATTTTCATTTTTTATAAGCAAAGAAAATGTTCAAATATATTTTCCATACAAAACATATATTTAATCCTTACATAAAGATAAAAATAATATTTTTATACATTTAAAAAACAATATAAAAAAGAAAATTATTTTCTTTTATAAAATCTACATTAATTTCTCTTACCTCGAAAAAACACTCAAAATCTTGACGAATTTAACTTGAAGAATTTACTCATTATCTAACATAATATCATACACAATATTTATTATTGATTATTTATCTAGAGATATAAATTTGATAATCCTAAGAATATTTTTATATAATTCTCAATAATTCTAATTAATTTCCTATGTTAACATTACTGTAGATAATATTATTTTCAACTTCCTAAACAATAATAAATTAATTTAATAAGTTTCCAAATTTTTATAAAATTCATATTCCTTCCTAATTTTATCCTAACTATGTAATTCTTTATATACTTAAATAAAATTAAAGCTCGTACCTTTAAGGCTTTAACAACTCCCACAACCCCACCAACTCTACTTATTATTATTATTATTATTACTCATATACCTTTAACAACTCCAACAACCCCACCAACTTCACTTATTATTATAATTATTATTATTATTATTATTATTATTATTATTATTAGGTGATTTAAGTAATACATATTCTTATTTAAATATTCAGGTAACATTCCAAAGTAAAACACTATGAACGCAGAGAAACTGGGTGCTACATATAATGTGTCCCCTTACCGTATTACAATGATTTATTACATATTACTCGTTCACCTTATTATAGTGATTTATTAGATATTACTGCTTCCACAAGGCAATACACAGGGGACGGTAATCAACTACTCCATTTGGTTATATTACAGCGTTGATCAAGACAGACGCAATGTTATCCCTCATCACTTTCCCAACATGTGTGTACGAATCTTGCTCTTTGTAAATGACATCCGCGGTTCGTGAAAGATTGAGAATACGAGCAAGGAGAGGCATTGAAACAGCAGTAGGTTTGAGGCATTCCTGGTTAATATCCAGCCATGCATTGTCAATTTGCTTTTGAAATTCACTGTATACTTGTTCCTCAGAGACACCATATTGCTTCATGTAACATTCAACAGCTGAGGCCACATGCCCTCTCTTTTGCTCAAACTGCATGTATAATACAGAAGTTGAGAAAAAACCAGTGTGTTATATTCTTCCCATTTGAATCACATATTCTGCATACCTTATGTGATTTGATGTCATCTATGAGCCTTATAATAAATTTGAAGATGACAAAATCTTAGGATTGCTGGTCACCCAATCAAAGGCCTCCTTTGTTGCTATTTCTCCCATTCCCACAAAGGACGTGGTTGCAAGCATGCAGTATCCACAGCTTACTAGTGCAACACGCATGTACTCTTCAAATGTTGGTACGTGTTCTTCATGTAACCATTTAGCTCAGCAAAGTAAGCTCGAACTTGATTCTTCATCTAAAGAACATTCATCCAAGTTATATCTATGCATATATGAGACCATATAAAATATCATCAATGATAAAGGTGGGGATCCAGAGTAAAAGATGTCCTACTACTTCTTTGGCATAGTGAACCCGATATTGGTTTCCTTCTTTCTCCATCTCTTCCTCGATTTCTTTGTACACATCTAAGAGTGCTAAATAGCAGAGTTTCATGTATTCTGGAAGCTGATCTATACTGTCAATATCCCACCTGAAAAGAAAATAATGACCCTTGATTTAGGTATATATAAATACATCTATTATACACAATCAAGGTTGGTAATGTGCAAGGAGCAAACCTCTCAATGGCTTCTATGAAGAGCTTGAGTTCTTCAGGTGTGCCATATGCATCATGGATATCATCTAGAATGGATGTCATGGCAATTACTTTGGTTAGAATTCGTCTACCCCGTAAGTATTGAGGCTCAAAATACACCCCAAGCATCCAAAAGTAGCATTCAACCAATCTGTCTCGTGCAAAAGGTAACTTTGTAGCAAAGTCTAATTCTTTCCACCACCTAAAAGACATTAATATGATCAGCATACAGGAAAGTGATAAGAATGGCCAAGTACATGTGGGGTGATCTAAAAACCAACCTTGCAAGATTGCTTAGCTCTTCCTTGTGCAGTGACTGCACTAGATTGAAATCTAATTTTGCTAGCTCCAGTAAAGTTTTATCATGGAAAGCTTCATCTTGGTAGACAGATATATACCATCTTGCCTCTAGCCTCTCCAAACCTTTTCTAATGGGCCGGTTCAGGGCATGAGCAACTTGTTCTGCAAGATGATATCCTAAACTTTCTACCATGGCCTTGAGATGAGTGGTGGTGAAAGCAAGTGCTTTTGCAAGTATGTCCTCTCCATGAACCCTCAGATGTGCAGCTTCATACAAGCCTAGCATGCCTCTTACATCGCTGATCAAAGCTTCCTTGAATCTACCTCATTCATCCGTAAACTTGTTGAATATACCTACACAAACATCACCACTTGAACATAAGATTTAAATGATAAGAAGGTTGAACATAACATTTTTTTCTTAATATCTTACCACATGAAATATTGTACCCTTGTTGCCTTAGTAGTCGAAATCCAAGAGCAATATTGTAGAGATCACCATCCATATCATTGCAGTCATGAAAACTATTACAAATATGTTGTAATGCTTCTTCTATCTCTTGCTCAAAGTGGTATGCCATCCCAAGACGTTGCACTGCATCAACGAAGTTCAGCAATTGGGAAGGGTTAGCAACAGCAGCAGCCGTTAATTTCCTTTTCACTTCCTTTTTCAGATCCTCAATCTGCTCCTCTTTGCAGGGCACGTGTAACCTGGACCAACAAATTTTATCATCCAACACATCAAGAAAAATAACTCCCAAATAAGTATATAAACCATTAAACTTGATGCATATTTTCATTCAATTACCTTGTCTTCAGGAGTGTAGGTGATAAATTGGTCACCCCAAATGTTGGGGTGAAAGTTTGCCACAGGACGATTTTTGGGTTTGGGAATCTGGGCTAGAGAAGATGCTGAGACTTGAGTAGACATATTAATTCCTTGGAACAATGATAGAACAGTATTATACCTTGAATGATGAATTGGTAAGTATGAGAAATAGCTTGGCAAGCTCCATATTATTTATAGGGCAGCACTGGCATTCATTGGTTGTATTTAGTTGAGAAGTATGTGGAATTTGGTTTAGTTTTGGGGGCCCATGCTTTGAAAGGGTTGTGCACGGAAGAGACTGATGGCAAGAAAAATATTAGCCTTCTAGAGTCTCTTTGGTTAAATTCACTCAACATATCCAAACAAGTCATTAATATTCGGTGGGAGCTGGGATCTAGTAGATGAAAATTAAGTGATACTTTTTCATCCAATAGTGTCATGGAATCACATGTATGGATTTTTATTTTGGTTTTAAAGGAAACTATTGTAATATAATTTATACAACTCGGCTAATAATTAATAATAGCAAGAAAATTAAAGATTACTATTTTTAAAGCTATGAAAATTATTGTAAGAAAAAAAAAATATAAAGTTATATTTTTCAATATACTATTCATTTATCTTCATTTTTTTTTAATATTTCGTATTTAAGAAAAAAGCCAATATCTTTTTATTAATTTTCATTATTTTAATCATAATTTATAGTATCTTTAATCTTTTATTTTTATTTCAAAAAAAAAACCCCTTACAGAATACATCATTTAAAATAATTTTTTTATTTTCATTTAAAAAAGAAAATGTTTGAGAGGTTTTTTTTTTTTTTTTTTTTTTGCTAAATAATAGAAACCTATTTAGGCTTTTCTTTTAAAAATAAAATTGTTTTTAAAAATTAATACCACTGGCAGTTATTGTTCTTGAAATAATTTTTTAAAACAAAGTAGTAAGTATAATAATTTTAAAAAATAGTATTAGTAATTATTAATTTTAAATTATTATTATTTATTTTTAACAAAATAAATCAATTATGCTTTTATAAGATGTTAATATCCGTATTTTTATAATATTTATTAAAAATATAATTTATGATTATATTATGATAATCCTATTCATATTTTATTAAAAAAATATTTATTTTTAAAATTTATTTACAATTACTAATTTATTTTTATTTTTTATAAGACTTGAATTAAATTAATTTTATATTATATAAATTGAATTTATAATTTCATTTTTACAAAATCAAAATAAAAAATTATTTTTAAAACAACTTATCCAAAAAAGTTTTTTTGATTTTTAATTTTTAAAAAGTGTTCTTAAAAATATCTTGTAATAATGAAGTAAAATAACTCCTAGAGATGAATCGTAATCTCACTTATAAGTGGGATTTCATTTCTTTTGAAATTATTTTTGATTTTATTCTTACCATACTTAAATCATCCAAATATGAAAATGAATGAAAAACTGAATAAAATATCTATTTCCACTCTTCATTTCTATATACCAAACATGGTCGTGATTTGGCTTCGTGCCAAACATGGCCTAATTACTTTGGCTTCGTACCAAACATGACCTAATTGCTTTAATTTGGCTGCTAGATTTTCGTACTTTTAGAGTGTTATGTTTTGAATAAAAATGCTTCCTTTGTTGAGAATAAGGACAAACAGTTTGAATAAAAGTGGAATGGCAAGCCCCCTTCTTCGTAACTGTCTCATCCAAAGAAAGATAATCATGCAAATCTAAAGCCGTAAGCTTATATAACTCGTAACCAAGCATAACTGCTTCCCAACATATGCCTTGACAACCGAAAGCCACATGCATATTTTAGGAGTAAAATTTCAATCCACAATCAATCATTTATCAACTTATCTCAATTTAAGACTTTTATATATAGTTAATTTAATTATATATTTAATCATAAGTAAACTCAAAATATCATTAATTATAATAATTAAATAATTTTAGATAATAAAAATTAAGATATTAAATAAAAATTAAAATATCATCTTCTTTATTTATTTACCTTTTTTGTATTCTTCTTCATTTATTTGCCAAAAAGTTAAAAAGCAAAAAATAGTTTTTTTAGTGTTTTTATAAAAATAATATCAATCATAAGTTTTATCTTCACGTGAAAAAGTCTTAATCACTGTTCGGCGGCTGGTTGAATATTGAGAATTATTAAGGGAATAAGATACACTTTTCCTATAAATACCGAAGATTGCAAGCCATCTGATTCATATATTGAGTGCTCGAGTGAGTTACACATGGCCTTAATTCTCGCTACCAGCATCGGGTCTTCTCCAGCCCCAGTTGCTAATCCAGAGACTAATCGCCGAACTGCAAATTATCAGCCTAGCATTTGGGGCCATACCTTCATCGTGAGCCACACTCCTGAGGATGAGGTGATTTTCTGATCATGTATGTCGTTTTGCATAACAAGACCTAAAGATTTTCTCGCTTTTTTGTTCTTGCAATTTATTGATACAGATAACTCTGGCCCATAAGAGCAGCAGTTGGAAGATCTAAAGGAGGAAGTTAGAAGAGAGCTGATGGCTGCAGCTAGTAACCCTTCAAAACAGCTGAAGTTTATCGATGCAGTTCAACGGCTTGGGGTGGCATACCACTTTGAAAAGGAGATAGAAGAAGCATTACAAAATACCTATGATAACTATCATTGCATTGATGACATAAATGATGATCTCTATGATGTTGCGCTTCGATTTCGACTACTAAGACAACAAGGCTTCAATATTTCATGTGGTAAGCCTCATGAATATCATGTATTATAAGGTGCTTGAATATCATCTAGCAAAGCTCACATACAACATTCTATGTTTTGGTGATGATTACAGATATATTCAACAGGTACACAGATGAAAAGGGAAGGTTGAAGGAGTCTTTGATCGATGATGCATGTGGCCTACTAGGCTTGAAGCTGCACATCTCAGGGTGTGGTAAAATAAGTGTGTAAGTTGTTTTTAAAAATAAAAAATAAAAAAATTTGTTTTTTGTTTTTTGTTTTTTGTTTTTTGTTTTTTTTTTGTGGTTTTGTAAAAACATTGTAAATTCAATTTATACAATATAAATTCAATTAAATTCAAGTCTTTTAAAATGAAAAGATTTTTTAATTACAAATAAATTAAAAAAATAAATAGTTTTTTTATAAAACATGAATAATAATATTATAATAAAATCATAAATTATATTTTTTTTATAAAAAAAATATAATATTTTAGTATGTGTTAGAAACATAAGGTTTTATAGATTTTTTTTGGTTAAAATAAATAAAAATAATTTTTAATTGTATTTTATTTAGAATAAATAATTGATAAAATTTTACCCTTCTAACATGTAAATGAGTCAAAATTTTCATTTCATGTCCCAAAACCTACTTCATGGGCATGTCAATCATTTTCCACCTCAAGCCCGAAGGCTCAAAGTAGAAACAATACAAACATTCATCTTGTAACTGAAAATTATTAATTATTAATTACCAAATTTATGTTTAGAGTAGTAAAATAAATAAATTCTATAATCCCCAATTCTCAACTTTAAAAAAAAATTAACACATCAACCAAAGTGTTATTGTCCAAATAACTTCAAACTCAAATAATTTAAATAGGAATTAAATTTTAACATTTGAACAATGCCCATAATAAAGTTTGAACCAAAATCCTAACAAAAAAAAAAATCCCAGCCTAGCCATCACTCCTCGCTCAGACTAAGAGTACTTGAAAAATTATCAACGAAATCTTGGATTTTGGCTCTTATGGTTAGATTTATTATTATTATTATTTTCACTCAACAATCTCATATTCGTTCTTTTTTTCTTCATTTTTTTTTCTCTTTTGAAATTGTGGCCCCAACATACCACCTCAAATTCCAAAATCTAGAAACCCTACAATTATTATTATTATTATTATTATTATTATTATTCCAATCTAAAGCCTCCATAAACGATTTATTTTTTTATTTTCTCAATCTAAGATTTTTTTTTTCCACTAATTTTTCATTTATTTATTTTCTATCCAATTTAAATTTTCTTATTTTCATCAATAAATTAATTTATATTCATAAATTTCCAATCTTTTGGTCTAAAAAAAATTAAATAAATAAACTCTAATTTAGATCGGGATTTATAAAGTATTCAAATCCAATTAATGAATATAAAATACTAATCAGATGATTATAGTCTTACTTGAAAAGTTGATCTTCAAACCCTAAACCTTCAAATCTTTCCTATGCTCTCTGATCTTTTTGATATATGTGTGAAAAGGTTTTCTAAATAGAGAAAGATAAGGAAAATCTAATTTATACATGAGGTTTTTAAAAGATAAAAGACTTTTCTACCCTTATTAGATTAATTAAATTTTAAATTACGATTTTACCCCTAAATTGGGTTTGGGGTATTACAAATTGTACAAGAGGTATACAAGACTACCATTTGTGAATGACTTCAATTGATTTTGAACAATTTTTTTTTTCCTTTTTTTTTGTCTTGCCATTTAAGGATTGCACACTCTCATATCACACACCCAAGTCATGTACTTTATTTAACATGTACATGATAATTCGAATACTTATCTCACTAATGATGTTTGAGGAAAAATTTTGTTTTTATGTCTTTCACTAGTTTGTGAACTAAACTAGTGGAAACATGGTTAACCTATTTATGGACACACATTGAGTAAGGGGTATATGGAATTTAGTTCACTATACAAGGTATTTACACTAAGTATACAAGACAAATATACTAACTGTACAAATGTGTACAAGGTTGTCATTTGTAAAGAATTTAAGTGATTTTGATAGTCAAGGATGGATGACATTCCTTATACAAGTCAGTTAATCATATACTCACCTCATGTACTTTATCTAACTCGTATATAGTCATTTGAATATATACCCCATTGATGATAATTATGGAACAAAATTGTACAACAATTTTTCATGTTCTTTTAAACCAAACCAATGTAAACATGGTTAACTAACCTATTAACATATCTTCACAAGGAAATATATGGAATCTGAATTATTGATTACACTAATTATACAAGACAAATTTACTAACTATACAAGGGTGTACAAGACTATTTTTTTGTCAAGGATATTAAGTTATTATGAAAAACTCTCCCTCTTTTTTCTTTTCATTCAAGCATTGCATAATTTCCCCAATCAAATTCCCTCATCCAAGAATTGTTTCGACTCTTATTTTTAAATTTTATCATCAAAATTTTGTAATTATATTTTGTTTTTGCAGTTTTAGCAATTTTTTTTTGCCACCATTTTTTTTTTTTTTTGTGAAATTTTATCCAAATGAATCTATATTTAAAAATATAATTTAAAATTGTAATCACATTTATCAAAATTTTTACTAAGACTATCTTAAATTCTTTTAATATATTTACACTCATTTATTTAAAAAAAATGAAAAACTGATTTTTTTTTTTTAACATATTCTATTATCTTTTAAGTAAAAAATTAACTAAGTTTGAAAGTCAATAAAAAAAATTTAATACCACTTTCAACATATTTTAGATAAAATTTGATATAACATATTTTATTTGAAATTTAATTTCTAAAGTTTCACTAAAAAATAAAAAATTGTGTAGACAATTTTCTTGTTGTTAGTCAAAATATTTTTCATGAGTTTATCTAGATAAGAAAAATTATTAATATAATATTAGAACTTCAATATTAGTTATTTTCTACATAAATTTATCTTTTTAAAAAATTTAAAATAAAAACATTAAGACTTAAAAAGCTAAAAGGATAAATATATGATAGTCAATTTTAAAATTTTTAAAAATATGGTTAATGTGGAAAATATAGAAAATAATTGAAAATAAGAGAAAAGCATAAATAAGAGGGTAATGTAAATTTAAAATAAAAAATGAAAGTTTAACTAAAAGATAAATACAAATAAAAAATATTTGGATGAATTGTAAAGGAAAATATAAAATTAATAGCAATTAATACGGTGGTTATTAATGATATAATAACGGATCAAATGAAAATGGGAATATAATTATGAGAGATTAGCATTTGGCATAAAATAGAAATATATATTGGAAGAAAAAAATAAAAAAATAAAAAGGTAGAAATGGGTAATAGGTAATAGGGAATAGAAAAGGGAATAAAAAGGGGAAAAATACAAAAAAATTGAAATTTACATTCACAGTGTGTTTATACACACGAGGGTTAAGGGCGTTTTAGATATTAATAAATAATAATATCCTTTATCTCAATTTTTACACTTTATTTAAGTCTTGGGCTTAAACGTGGATGATAAAAAGATATTATATCAATTTTTAGGCCCGTTTCACCTCAAAGTACAATTCTTTAGAAAAAATATTATCAAATTTCACTTTCATATTCCTACAATTCTAAAGTTTCGACATTGGACTAGAAATTTCTAAATTCTTACATGTAAAAAAGGTGTAACAAAAAAAAAACATTAATTAGTAAAACGATAAGTTAGTTGAATTATTTAATTATCATATAAATGCATCAAATTTTTTACAAAATTAGTGAACCTAAGTAAACTGTGTCATACTTAAACGAACTTGAACTTCCAATTTCAACCTAATAAAATATCATAACTTATAATTTTATTGAATTATATAATAAACAACAAGAAAGAAAAAGATGGGAAAGGGAAAAAAACTAAAAATTTAATAACTAATAAAAAAATTAATAATAATTTTCATTGATAATAAAAATTTAAATAATAATTAACACTAATTAACAAACAACAGCAAATAATTAAATAATTTTCTTTATTAGAGTTAAATATTCAATACTTCCTATGTTGAATGACAAATATTAACATTATTGTACTTTTAAAGAAAGTATTAAAAAATATTAATTTAAAGGTTTTTATTTTTTTAATATAATTTAAATAAAAAAATTTTTTCCCTCCCCCT
>JBAPGN010000581.1:0-26093 GCA_037355405.1 Vitis amurensis | reverse complement strand
CATCATTGGAAATCGATCAAAATCATTTCTACTAAAAGTACTAGAAGAGCTATCATGGTCTGTAATGTTGTGATATGATCTATCATCTACCCTTCTGAAATACGACTTTGATCCTATACCCAAATTTTGTAAGTGCTCATCGATATGGTGATAATTTGATCTATGATAATCATACCCACTAGAATAACCATCATCGTTAGGATATGTAGTTAATCTTTCCAAATGCTTTTGTTGTTCCCATATCCCTGATCGATATCCATGATCTGTATCTTGTGTGGCATAGTAATTTTCACCTCCTTGTGCCCATGACATGCCAAGATCTACCTGACTAACATAACCACCCCCAGTGCTACCATTTCCTCCAGTACCCTCACTAGTGCCACCAACTCCTCTACTGCCACCACCTCGCTTACTGCCCCCATTGTCACCATCATCACTACTAGAACTTGAAGAAATTGTTCTAGGAGCCTTACCTTTACAATGGGAATCAACATCTCTTTCTTGTGTAGCATTACTTGTACGCCTACTAACTTTACAATTTATGGCACCATCATCTTCATGAAATGTTTCTCTACCTTCTTCATTAGAGGGAAGATCTTTATCCAACCAATCCAAATTATCAAATGATAAAATAGGCTCCTCTCCTTTTCATATCCACTCATCTAATATATCATCATCATTAAAGATATGATTCCGATCAATTGGATTGTATAAATCTTCATTGTTTCACTCTTGCATCAAATTCTTAACTCGAAGTCGCATATTGTAGTGCACATAAACTAACTTATGCGACTTTTTCATTGCCAAATGGTTGCACAACTTTATGTAAATCAATGACTATGTGCTCCAATTTCTTTCACAACCTGATGAAGAACATGTTTGGCTTAAAATTTTAATAGCAATATTTTGTAGATGTGGACCTTCGTCGCCATAGTTGTTCCACCATTCAGCTATAATAAAGAAAATGCATACTTAGTAATCACTATGATATATTTAACAAAAAATGATGATAATTTCTTATTTGTAATAGACATAAATGTATTGAGTACCTGGAAGATATTGATTTAATGCTTTCTTTGTAAGTGCACTTCCAAATTCTCCTTGGCCGTCAACAAATAATTTCACCTACATCATTAACATTTTTTTTTGTTAATGCACATTACATATACAAAATGTATTATATAAAGGTCACAAACTATTATTATACCTCGTTAATAGATTTTGCTTGTCTATCCAAATTTGGCTTTAATCTCTTGATAACCTCCTTTAATCCAATTTTAATTTTTGGATGGTTGGAGAAATGCTTTGAATATTTGGAACATTGGATTTAAAAAATATGCTACCATAAGTTAAATAATGATCAGTTTATAATAATTTGTACTTGAAAAAAATAATAAAATATATATAAAGAATATTTTTATTACCTACAACATGCAAATGTCTGTGTAATTGACCTTCTTACATTCTATTAATGACTTCATTATACTTTTCTCATTGCTTGACCGATGTCCTGATAGCCAGTTTAGCTTTATCCATTGCTTCATAAATAATTGATGGGCTTTTTATCTTGATCAACCTATTTCAATCATTTATGAAATTGATGGTATAACATACTTCTATCACAATAAATCATGAAATTGATGATAGGCTTTCTAGTCTTAGAGCTCCAACCATCACACATGATTGTGCACCCATATATAGGCCATTTAGCTTCAATGTTGTTATATATACCTTAAGCTCTTGCACCTCCTCTTTCAAATATGTATTTCCAATTTGGTATCCTGTGGGACCCTTGATGCCTGGACCTGCTTCTGCTATGGTATCAATCATTGATTGATAGTAAGGTCCATTGTCAGCTGCATTAAAGGGTATTGCATTAAAGGGTATTGCATTAAAGAGAAAGAATTTAGAAATAGTTTTACCCACTTTCTTCATGCCTTCAATAGAATACAAGCTTTTTATTGATTTATGCTTTGATGGGGACATGTAGGTATCAATTCCTTTTGGAGGCATGCTAGCTCCTTCTCTTACATTGAAGCTATGTGTCAATCCGTGCTTAATCCTAGCATTAGAAGGTTGTGAGGAACTACCACCCTTCTGATGCTCTTGTCTATCTTTTTAAAAAATTCGACGAATTTCTTTCATTGCTTGTTTCATTTGTCTTGTTTCAAAATCAATCATAACAACTTCCTTAATTTCATCATCAAAATCACCCTCATCAATTTCATAGAAATTTTCTTTATTTAGGGAACTCAAAAGTCGTTTTTTTTTCTTTAACTGTGCTTTTTCTTTTAAAATATCAAACATATGTTGTCTAACACTATGTGACACTTCTACTGGTACACATGGACATCCTTCCACTTATCCAAATATATGTGCAATGTGTTGCTTTAATCTTGTTATACTGTCATGTATAATTTTCCCACAATATTTACACTTCGTGGTTCTTTTACTACTACCAATAGGTTCTGCATGCTTCCAACCAATATCATGTGTTGAAGTCATTTTGAAATTTTAACCTAACCATGTATAAAAGGAAAACAACTTACTTTTCAAATTAAATATATATAAACACATTTATATAAAAATTATAATATTCAAATTTCCACTCACTTATATATTTCATATTGTTACCATGTAAAAATAAATTCTACTAAAAAAGCAATAAACACAATCTCACCTAAGTTCATCATTTTTGTTTTCCACTTATTTATATGTTTTTTTAATTAAAATAAATAATAGTTAAATAAATGAATATTTTTACACAAAAAAAATCTTTAAAAAAAGATTCTTTTGATAATTATTGATTTCCTATTGTAATTTAATTGCAGAATATTATAACATAAAAAATCTACATGATATAATGAAGTAAAATTGATTCAAATATAAATGTAATTTTTCTATACCATGTAAATGCATACCCTTCATTTCGTATTATTAAATCATTTATGATTATTTAAAAAAAATTGTTTTAAATAATTATTAATTTTCTAATGTAATTTAATTTTGCAATATTATAAGATAAAAACATAAATTAAAAATACAATATTTAAATCATATAAAGTTTACCATATAAATGTATTTTATATTAAGAAATATAATTTCTAGACAATACAAAAATAATTTAGTGAACCAATTTATTGTTTTGATAATTATTGATTTCCTATTGTATTTTAATTGTAGAATATTATAAAATAAAAAATCTACATGATATAATGAAGTAAAATTAATTCAAATATAAATGTAATTTATCATGTAAATGCATACCCTTCATTCCATATTATTAAATCATTTATGATTATTTGAGAGAAAAAAATTGTTTTAAATAATTATTAATTTTATAATGTAATTTAGTTTTGCAATATTATAAGATAAAAACATAAATTAAAAATACAATATCTATACCATATAAAGTTTACCATATAAATGTATTTTATATTTCTATACAATATAAAAATAATTTAGTAAACTAATTTATTGTTTTGATAATTATTGATTTCCTATTGTAATTTAATTGTAGAATATTATAAAATAAAAAATCTACATGATATAATGAAGTAAAATTGATTCAAATATAAATTTAATTTCTCTATACCATGTAAATGCATACCCTTCATTCCATATTATTAAATCATTTAGGATTATTTGAAAAAAAAAATGTTTAAATAATGATTAATTTTCTAATGTAATTTGATTTTGCAATATTATAAGATAAAAACATAAATTAAAAATACAATATCCATACCATATAAAGTTTACCATATAAATGTTTTTTATATTTCTATACCATACAAAAATAATTTAGTGAATCAATTTATTGTTTTGATAATTATTGATTTCCTATTGTAATTTAATTGTAGAATATTATAAAATAAAAAACTCTACATCATATAATGAAGTAAAATTGATTCAAACATAAATGTAATTTCTCTATACCATGTAAATGCATACCCTTCATTCTGTATTATTAAATCATTTATGATTATTTGGAAAAAAAATTGTTTTAAATAATTATTAATTTTCTAATGTAATTTACTTTTTCAATATTATAAGATAAAAACATAAATTAAAAATACAATATATGTATATATATATATATATATATATATATACCATATAAAGTTTACCATATAAATGTATTTTATATTTCTATACCATACAAAAATAATTTAGTGAACCAATTTATTGTTTTGATAATTATTGATTTCCTATTGCAATTTAATTATAGAATATTATAAAATAAAAAATCTACATGATATAATGAAGTAAAATTGATTCAAATATAAATGTAATTTTTCTACACAATGTAAATGCATACCCTTCATTCCGTATTATTAAATCATTTATGATTATTTGGAAAAAAAAATTGTTTTAAATAATTATTAATTTTCTAATGTAATTTAATTTTGCAATATTATAAGATAAAAACATAAATTGAAAATACAATATCTATACCATATAAATGTATTTTATATTTCTATACCATACAAAAATAATTTAGTGAACCAATTTAATATTATACGATAAAAAAAATCACATAATTTAATAAATTAAAAATATAATCTCTATATGAAATAAAAACATTACATATAAATACATTTAATATTATCATTATGAATTCTTCAATTTCATGTAAACATTATTTTCCAATTCTTCAATTTTATAACATTACATCTGAACATTACTTTGCACTGCATACATGAATTTCCTAGTTTTAGCAATTTAAATACATGTAAATCAATTTAATATTATAAAATAAAAAATTACATAATTTAATAAATTAAAAATACAATCTCAACATAATAAGGAAAATCATATTTTAAATATATTTTTAATTGATTCAAATTATGTAATTTTTTAAATCTAATATCAAATTATGAATCAAATTAGCCAACAAAATATAATTTATCAATTTATATAATTTGATTCAATAAATTAAAAATATAATTCGGTGTGACTATGGCAGTGTAGGTGTGTTGATTTAAATAAGGTAAATCAAACTTTACCTTTATTATTTGTTGGCTTGTCTTCCCCAAGAACCCTTGCTCGCTATCTTCAACACATGACCACAATCTGCAAACTCTCAGACGACTCTGACCTTCCCACTGCTACCACACAACCACAATTGGAGGGATGAGGGTTGCCTTGTCGGTGCCTAGTCACTGTTGCAGCATCGATAATGCACCAAAGATGAAAAATCTACACTTCGGCAATGGTGGATTTAGGGACAAGTAAGTGATTCTTCAACCGTGTCTCTTTTTAAAGGCTTTTGAAAGGGTCACAGGTTTGTTTCAAATTTTCATGGGTTTGTTTTTTTTCTAACTTGTTCGTGAATCACATATTGACGGATATTTTCTTTTGCAGAGGAATCTCTAATTTCTCTAAAAAAATTTGATTCTTATTGTATTGAGAAAGGAGAGGGAATCTATTGATTTGTTTTATTTTTTTTATCGAGTCGATTGAGTTAATTCGGAATATCAGTCGAGTCATCCAAGTCTAACAGATTCAAGGTCGAGTCTAGGTATAAATTGTATTTGGTATCAGACTCATCGCGGTTGGCGTCGAGTTGTACCGGACTCTGCCGATTTTTTGAACCCTATTCTACATAATCTCTTACAAGTATCCTCAATTTTTTATACATATTTATAAAATAGAAATCTATTAAAAGTTATAATTGGCATATCCATCTTATCCTAAAAAGTCAAAATGTTATGTCTCCTTTTGATTAGATTTGTCATGTGGGAATTTGAAATGGTTCTTCCCAATTAAGTGACCATTTAATTTACTAATTTAAGACCTTTACATCATAATAATAAAGCAACCTAGCAAACTAAAGTTGTTAGATAATTATATCAAGTATTGGAAACTAAAATAGTAAGTAGTGCATTTTCATCAATTAAAATAGAAAAAAAAATCATACATTTTCTTAACCATTTCTCCAAATATATTATAGGAAAAATAATGGTTAGGCATGTGACTAATTGAAATATAAAAGACAAATTTGATGTTTTTTTCTCATAAGAGATTCGATTTGGAGGAGCTTTTTCTATAAATGATATAGCATTACTCTTTCAAAATATGACTTGCATATAAAAGTATTAAGACTTGAAGTCATATGGATGAGACTCAAGATGGAAGGCAAAAGTTTCTTAATGAGACTTTAATATTTGATACTTTTAATGTCATCTATCCTTTTGTTTTATTCAAAATAGTCTTTCAAACTTTATGTCACGCCCCAAGACCCACTCCAAGGGCGTGACAGTCATTTCACACCTCAAACCCGAAGGCTTAAAGTGTAACTTGACCCAAACAATCAACTTGTAATTGGAAGTAACCAATTACCAAATATCTGTTCAGAGTAGCGAAACAAAATTCTAAATTCTTCAAAAGTTAACTTTAAAACTAAGCATCCATCAACCAAAACTCATTATCCAATAGATTGCAAACTCAAATAATGCAAGTGCTAACAAAATTTTCATAATCTCCAAATCTCAACTTCAAACTATCATAAAAAAATATTTGAAAGCTCAATATCTAAATAGCTTCCAAAAACCAAATAATCCAAATGAACATAAACTTATAAGCTAACAATGTCCAAAAATAACATCCTAAGAAAAATTCTAATGATGACCATTTCCTGACCTAGCCATCACTCCTCGCCCGAACTAAGGGTACTTGAAAAAATTGTCAACAAGAGGAATGAGCTCAAAGCCCAATAAGGAACATTAATGCAGTCCATGGATCAAATATTTCAAGTTCACTTGCAAAATATGAGATATTATAACTAATTATTTTCATAAACCTTTGAGTCAATTTTTCCAATACATTCAAAACTTTTAATTGTACACTTTCATTTCTGATTCAAGCATTTTCATATCAAATTCGATTAAAACATTCAAATTATTTATTTACTATGGTCATCAAACATCAAATGGTGCCTAGTTAGATGAGACTTTTCAAATAGGTGGCTAGCCTCAAATTATTCTTTTAAGGTGGACGGAACCAAACACTACTAGTACTAATAACCTCTAACCAAACCCCTAGAGGCTGGGGTCCAAATCAATTACATTCCCCACCAAGAAATATAAAGGGTAACTATTATTTCCCGTTGACAAGGGTTAAAAAGTCATAAATCAACTATTATATCCCGTTGACAAGGGCCAAACAAACCAGAGTCAAACACTTATTTCAATTATTCAAATTTGCAAAACATAATATCTCCACATTTCTCTGTTGTAAACAAAATATAAGGTTCTAACATACTTTTCAGGCAAAATATATTTGATCCATGCATAAAACGAATAATAACTCAAAATGTTTCCAAATGATGTATATAAAAATTTGTTTCTAAAAAAACAATAATAATGACTACATTAATTTCCCTTACCTCAAAAAGAAGTCTTAAAAAACTTTGGAGAAAAAATAATCCTGAAAATCTACTCTTCACCTAACAAAATATAAGAGAAATAACCATTACTATTTATCTAAAATTATAGGTTTGACAATCCTAAAATTTTAGGTATACAAATTAATGTTTTTTTTTTAATTATGAAAGATAATTTAATACATTATTATTTTAGAAAATTTAATAAATTTCTAATTCATATAAAACTTAAATTTTATTTTCAATTTATTTCTTGGGACACAACATAATTTAATTAAATTGTAATTTATTTCACTAATTAAATTCTATGCTATTTATTAACTTACACCCATCATTAATATAATTATAATACCAAAAAATTTACTTTCTTTTATTTATAAATTATATTTTCTCACTTTCAAGTTTTTTTTTTCTCCAAACATAGTCTATACACAACAACTCTCCATCATTGCTAACATAATATATATATTAACCACCCCAATACCATCCGTACACATTTTCTTTTATTAAATAATACATTACCCATCAAAGTCTAATAATACGGGGTCTTGCTACTATTAATATTACATACCCAAATATCCATCAAGTCTAATAATAGAGTATGTGAAAATCCACCAACTAGATTTCAACCATGAAATCCTTACATAATGCTACAAAAAGTGGATGCACAGTTCCCACACGCATGCAACCAGTGCACACGCGTTTTTTTTTTCTAATCCCTCAAGCCACAATTAACAATATATTTATTTACTTTTTTAAAAAAATAAATTAACCCTAGCTTAAATCGAAATCGTCCAAAGAATCCTTTTTTTTTTTTTCATCTAAAAACTTAAGATTTCTCAATTTCCAACAATAAATCAAAATCTTAATTTTTCACTATTTTGATATTAAAACGAAGTAAAAAAAAAATAAACTAACCCTAATTTAGATTTGGGTTTTCCAAAAAAAAATATCTAATGTGCTTGAAATTAACTAATGAATGTAAAATATTAATTTAGGGGTTAGAATCTTACCTATAAAGGTCTGTTCTTCAAACCTTGAAATTCGACTCCAACCTTACGTTCTCTGGAATTCTGTGAACAGAAATGCTATTCAGAAAATAACAAGAAGAACAAAATTTCTAATTTATACCTAGGGTATTTATTCATAAAATTACATTTTTACCCCTCTTTCAATTTTGTTAAATTGATTAATTAATTAATTTAATTATTATTAATATTTTCCTAAATTACCCCTAAAAAAAAACTTGGGCATTACATCCTCCCCTTCTTAACAAAAGTTTAGTCCTTTAAACTTGACATACCTGAGTCTTGAAATAATTGAGGATGTTTTTCTCTCATCTCTTCTTCTAACTCCCAAGTGGCCTCTCGGATACTATGATTGCTCCATTGGACCTTTACCAACTTGACAACAGCATGTCGTAGTACCTAATGAAATGTAATTATTCGTCTAAAAAACTATAAGGTGACACAATTGTGGAGACAAAATTTTTTGTCAAGAAGCCTTTTAGCCAGAAAAGAAATATTGTTGGAGACAAAACATTTCATCCCTGATCATTTAATTTGTTCTTGGAAGACTTTTAGGGATCTCTAAGTGTGATTTTTCAAGGACCTCAAATTCTAGGATTTTCTTGATTTTTCGATCATTGTTTTTATTTTTTATTTTTTTGGTGCATGATTAATTTTTTATATTTTGAATTTTTGTGGCATGATCAATTTTTAGTTTTTAGTATGAGAATTGATTTTGATTTTATTACATGATCAATTTTGATTATTGAGTACGTATTTGATTTTGATATACGTGATTGATATTTTTTTATTTTTTAGGTATGCATATGATTGACTTTTTGATTTTTAATTTTATGAAATTGATTTTTAATTTTTGTGGGCATGAGATTGATTTTTGTTTTTTTTTAATTGCATGATTTTGATATTTTTTAAATATTTTTTTTTTTGGTTGTATGAGATTGATTTTTAGTTTTGAATTGCATTTGAATAAACCTTGATTTATTTTTACATGTGATTATCTTTAACTTTTATTTTATTTTTTATTGTGTGATCTACATTTTGATCATTAGTGCATTTATTTTATTTTATTTTATGTGAGATTATTATGTGAGCTTGAAGACAACTTAAGGGAATATTCTAGAAGGAGCATTTTTGGAAAATTGAAAAGATTTTGATATTTTTGGAGGGAAGGTGTAAGAGTTGTCTAGAAGTCTTTTTTTGCATTTATAAGGAAAAATTGAAAGGGAAAAGGGAAGATTCTAGAGGAGACTTTAGATTATATTGATTTAAGATTCTAGAGGGAAAATTGGTGTTTAGATTTAAGAACTTTTGATTGATTATATGGATTATCAATTATTTGATTCCAAGGGGTTTTTTTTTTTTTCTTTTTCCAGTTGTTTGATAGTAGTTTAGTATTTCTTTGATTTTTTAGTTGTTAGTTTTGACAATCTCATGCTAGTTATTTTTTCAAAAATCTTTAGATGTTAGTTTTGTTGATTTTGATGTTAATTTATTATTTCTTTGAATCCTTAGTTCTTAGTTTTAATAATTTCATGTTATTCATTTTTAAAATATCTTTAGATGTTAATTTTGTTGATCTTGATGTTAATTCATTATTTCTTTGAATTTTTCGTTGTTAGTTTTAATGATTTCATGCTAGTTATTATTTTATTTTATTTTTAAAAAAACCTTCAGATATTAATTTTGATGATCTTGATTGTTAGCTTGAATAATTTTATAATAAGACATTTGCAATTATTTTATAAATTATGATAATTGCATGAAATTGACATGTTTTTATTTGTTGATTGATGTCATTTAAGATTAGAGTTCAACTTATTCTTTGTGGGGATATTCTCACTCAAGTAAGTCCCCTTGATTATACATGATAGGTGGCCTATGATTATTTAGCTTGCCTTTCCCTTGCTTTTGGATTGTTTTGTGGATGTTTGTTGGTAGTGATTATCAATGTTTTTAGAACCGGACCAGTCATTGAACCAGAAAAGTTACCAATGCACAGTTCATTGGTTGGACCAGCGGTTGAACCGCGGTCGAATCGGTGATGTCATAAATATTGATTCATGCCCAGTCGGGTGTTTATCAAAACATTTATAAAACCTACAACACCTTATACTAGGGTAGCAAAGACAAAGCCACTATAGTATAGTGGCTCTAGGATTGTCCACAGGGATGGGTTTTCATTGTACATATGACATTAATGAAAAGAGAAATGGTGATTTCCTTTTTGAAAGTTAATTTTTAATGAAAATAAGATTGATTGGAAGGGTTGACTTTAAGTTAAGCAAACATAAACAACTGAAATTACTACAAAGAGAAAATCTCTTGGAGCTATAGGTTACTAGGATCATGTTCCTGTTGCAAAGTGGAAAATTCCGGATCTTCTCCTCGCATTGGGGACAATAACATAAAGAATGGTTATCTCTCGAACCGGATTTGTATTTAGCAAATAAGTTTTGATCCAAAGGGTTCTTGAAAAATGGTAGTTGCTTCCCATTAATGGCTTCAAACACTAAAGACCCTCACCTTGAACCACCTTCCAATGGCTCGTACTTGATAACTAATGGACATCCATGGATCTAGCAATAAGCATCCATCGAATCCTAAAAGCTTACCAAGTATTGGCCATTCAAGGTGATTCTAAGGGATTAAAGCTGAAACTTAAAATACAAACCATTAATGATACACAACTACCTTCATTTAAAGCAAGGAAAACTCCCACATTTGCATTTGGGTCCTTTACCTAGCTTCCATCACTCCAAGAAACGTGAAACTTAGCCACTCATCCTCTGAGAAATCATCCTCAGAGGGTGTTTGGCTAGAGAGAATGTGAAGAGAAAATGAGAAGGAAATGTAGAGAAAAACCCATATATTTCCTTCAAACTAGACTTTACAAAAAATGAAAAAATCTTTCTTGAGAGGTTTTCCAACCCCTATTTATAGTTCCTAAACATACCCTAATGTCATTTATCTATTACAAAAAGAGTACAAAGGAAAAATTACAATTCTGGAGAAAAATCCCGAAGGTCGGCGCGCACAAAGTGATTTTGGCACACCTTGCCAAATTTTGGCACACCGTGCCAAATTGATGATTTTGCCTTGCGAAATGCTCTGTTTTCCTCCATCTTATTACTGATAGTTTTGGTAACCCCTTGCCAAGTTTGGCAAGGGTTTTTGAAGTGCTCCAAAGCTCGGATTCTTCATGTGATTAATCTTCAACTTGCCTTGCCATAGCTTGCACAAAACTCTCCCTCAATCTTGGCCTGTTTCAGTGATAAAAAAGCTACCAAAAACACTAAAACTTACCAAAAATTGGTTAGTAACATTTACTAGGTCCTTAACATGCCAATTGGGATAAAAATGTCTAACTACTACTCAAAAGTGCTTAATACAATTAAGTTTAAGCTTATAAAAATGCACTTTTTGAGTAGTAATCACTCCTCCCAGCCGATACATTGCTAGTCCCTTAGCAATAAAGGAAAGAAAAAAAAAAGTAGATTATACAACAATTCACAAAATCATGCTCATCACTTCAAAACAAAAAAAAAAACAAAAAAAAAGTGGCATGATATGGATAAAAAATCTCTCATGGAAAATCAAAGATATAAAACCCAACCTTCAACAAAAGTCATTAAATCACTTACCTAATCACAAAATACAAAGAGTAGGCATTATGCAAATTTAAGCATAAAAAGAATTTCCACTCCCAAAGATCCAACTCTTAATCTTCCACAAGAATCTAAGTGTTAAGGTGATTAGTTTCCAATTATATTATGCTAAACTATGCTATCTCTCTCTCTCTCCCTCTCCCCCCCCAACCTAGTTCTTTCTCAAACCTAGCAACCTGACCAATACCTAATAAGCTAAGAACACACCTCTTTTATTTCACAATTCTTTTATTTGCTCAACTTCATCCATTCACCCTTGTAATGAGCATTAAGGTCTGCGACTCCCAACCAATTAAGGTTTAGGGCACCAGGCTTCAAAGACTTTCGCCATATACCCCTAAGACTTTGCTCGAGTTTCAAGGCAAGTGTAGCACTTTTTTTTTTTCTAGAGGTTCATTGGCCTTCTATAAGGTGTCCCAACACTATTAAAATGAGGTCAAAGGTACCAAGTCAAAATTTTCCTAAGTTCAGGGGGTGAGATAGTTTTTCAACTTATAATTGGAACCTAATGTGCACAGTGTGTGGTAAGATTAAAGTGGAAGAAACAAGGTTGAATTCAATAGGACCTTCAGTAATTCATCAACCTCAATAAACATAATACAACCTCTAAGACTTAAGCAAAAAGGCAAGAACTCAACTTCTCTCATTTCATTTTGAGAATTTTTCCTTGACAACCATGGAGAGTAAAGTAAAAAAAAATTTAAATAATTAAACAAAAGGTAAATAAGTTAACAAAATATCTTAGCAATATTTACAATACTTACTTCCTCAACTCTCCCCCCAACCAAGATGAACATTGTCCTCAATGTCTCAATTGCAAGTGAAAATAAAGGGAGGAAGTGATACCTCCTGAGGGAAATGTACTCGGAAGTGTAGAGGAGAAACCACATGGTTCAAAAAACAAAAGAGTAATGAGTAGAGGAAAAAGAATAAATGTGAAGTATAAACAAAAAGCATGAGGTCTATATATTAATTTGAGAAAGTATAGTAGAAGATATGAACATGTAATACATCGAATCCTAGAATATAAAACATCCAAAACATAGAATAAGTTCTAATAATAAACTATGTAAAAAATAAAATAAAAAAACAATGAGAGATCCAATGATCAAGTAGTAGCGGCCTCAGGTGGAGATGATTGAGCCGCGGGTGGAACTGTGACGGGGTCGACTGGCTGAGGCTGAACCTGAGGATCAACCGAAGGAAAGACATCGATGTGGGCCTCCTGAGATGGTAGGATCTGGATCTCTACTATGGGTGTCTTTCGCTGGAGTAGGATCGTTAGCTGGAGTAGTGACCTCAGTTGGAGCTGGGGGCTCTGAAGATACAGGAATGTCAGACTGAGGTGGAGGCAGGAGACCAAGGTGCTGCTGTATCTGGCATAGAACAATAGTCTACTAGTCCTACTAGGAACGGATCTAGTCCAGCTACAAGAATATGGCTGCATGTGTGGTGGTTAATGCCTGGAAAGTGGATACCAGGGCGGGAAATTCCGGAGCAGAGATGGTAATGGAAGGTTCGGATGTAGGAGCAGCATCAGGTAGAACAGCAGAAGCGGCCTCAGGTATGGGCACTAAAGGTGCTGAAGTAAAGGGAGTAGGAGCAGCTAGTGTAGTGTCTGAGGAAAGCTCGCTCTGCTCTGTAGGTAAGGAAGAAGCCTGGGTTTGCTGAATCTGAATAAGCACTGGAGGTACTACTATGGGAGGGCCTCCTGGAGCTGGTGCATAGCCCGCCAACTGGTTCCATTTGACGAGAGTGAATCGTTCTTGACAAATGTGGCGGCGCTTGTAATGAGGCTCAGTACGAAACCCCATATGCTCCAAGATCTGGCACAATAGCCTCGGGAAAAGCAATGAAATGGTGTCCGCCCGCTGGGGCTTCTATCTATGGACCTTCTCCTCAAAGTGGATGAAGGAGGCCATGATCAAGTGGTGAGGAACGAAATAGAAGCCCTCAGAGATGCGGAACAAGGCATTCAAGATAGCTCCACGCCTCTAGACCGAATGTTGGAGAGGAAAAAGGTTGGTGCATAGCACCACGTCTGCAAGGAGCATCCTAGGTGGAAGCTCATTTCTTAGAAGGATTGAATCAATAGAAGTCCCCTTGGAGAGTATGCAGACCATGTCCCTCGGAGAAACTGGGAACCACTAGCTGAATGCAAAAGGATTAGATGGCTCATAAGGAATCTGCAGAGCCTCTATAATGTCCGTGATCTCTAATATACCATGGCGTCCATCAATGGTGAAATGAATCGAGGTAGGCCTCGGGACGCCACGAGTAGTCATAGACTGGTAAAAGTCTAAAGCTACTCAGGGATAAAAGAACTCCCTAAGAGTCATAAACTGCTCAAGAAAGTACCTCTGTAGTAGGCCATAAGAATCTCGAAGCTCAGGCAGTGGGCGCAAGTCCTCATGTGCAAAATAAGACTCCAAATGGAAGAGTCTCGAGCTGTAATCTGAATTGCCCTCAATAGGCGGTGCTAAGAGCATCGAGCATTTGATAATAGACCCTGATGACATGTCTGAAGGAAGCATAATATCTACTGGAGCTCGAGCAGGGGCAGCAATAGGAGGCTCAAGCTATTGAGCTTTGGATGACTCACTGAGGGTCGAGGTCTTGGCCCTCTTAGCAGAAGGGCGCCTCATTGAACTCTGGGGGCTAGGAGTAGTCCCCCCTAGTGTAGTAGCAGCCCTTCTCGTCTCATATCTGCGCTGAGGAGCTGGAGAAGAGGGACTAGTGGGTACTCCACCCTCAGTAGGTGGAATCTGGGGGCACTCTACAATCTGAGATGGAGCAACTGACTGGGCTCGAGTAGAGGAGACTCTCTGTCTGGGGGAGCTGCTCTGCGTAGATGAAGAGTGGGCCTCTTGGATCTTTGCCATTGAAAAATGAGGAAATGGGGCAAAGGATAGCCAGCTTTGATGATTTTAAAAAAAATAAAAGAATTGAGGATTTAGGAAGTGAATTCAGGAAAAAAAAAAAGTGAAATTCCGAGGGGTATGCGAATTGTTAAGGATGATGGATGGGAAAGGAAATGAAAATTCGCATAGAGGAGGAGGAGATTGTAGCCTTGCGAATTGGAAATTGGGGTTTTAGGGCAAATTTTTCATAGTTATGGAAAAGTTTCCGCAAAAGGGCGCGAAATAGACTAGAGAAGTGAGAAAGGAAGTTGGGATTTATGCTATAAAAAAAAATTTACTTTTTTTTTTTTTTTTTTTTGAGAAGGAAAATGAGGTGTGGTTGGAAAGTTTGGTCAACCGGATGTGGACTGTGTGATGAAATGGAGGAAATGGATGGAAGATTGAGAATTCATAGATTTGCGAATTGGCTTTTGGTGGTTTGCGAAATTGAGAGTGTGAATCTGGTGAGAGTGGGCGAATGTGAATTTGAGGCTTTGCGAAATGAATTTTCGCATAGATGGGAGATTAAGAGATGTGGGGATTGGTTTTAGGTGGTGGAGATGGTTCGCAAGGGGGCTTTAGGAGTACAAGTCGTGAAGATTTGGAGAGATGTGAACTGGATACGGAATGAGTTTGGGGATTCTCGAAAGAAAGAAAGAAAAAGAAAAATGAAATTGCAAGGGTGCGATTCAATTGAAAGGCACAGATGGTGATGGAGTTGGGTATGTGGATTGAGGGCCGAGTGGGGGGGGTTGCGAAAAGGAATTGGAAGAGAGGGAAAGCTGATGGCCGACGGTTTCGAAATGAGAGGGTTCACAGGGGTGCGAACATTAGAATGGCAGATACATAAAGTTGGAATTTAGCAATGGTGGAATTTCGCAAAGTGGAATTTCGCGTTCGCAGGGTGAACTTTGAGTTCGCAAACCCTGTGGAAATTCGAAAAGGATGCAAATTTGAAGACCGAGAGTTGTAGTTTTAAAAAATGATCACAAGGGGGTTTTGTAGAGGATTCGCATACCCTGTGTTATTTTGCATAGGATGCGAAGTTAAAGACCGAGAGCTTGAATTTTTCAAAAACCATCAGGAGGATTTCGTAGAGGGTGCGAAATTTTTGCATGCTTTGTGAAATGCAAATTTTAATATCAAAACTGGTAGTAGTTCAAAGAGCACTTTTTGCACACCATGCGAAAAATTCGCAAGTATGCGAAACGCTCTATTTCAATTTTTCCTTAGCTTTTCCTCTACCAACGAATCCTTAAGTGCCCTCCCTTGCAAGTGAACATCAAAAACCTAAATTAAATCAAACTAAAATGGAATTCAAGCAAGAAATCGAAATCAAAACAAATACAAATGCAAGAAAAACATGAAATAAAAAACAAAGCAAAAATTGATGAACTTAATAGTTTTCAGAAAGACTAAGTCCATCTAGGATTTGATTTTTCAAGCCTAAGGGGGATCAAGAAGGATGAATTCCTCCTTATCTCGGGAAAAAGGCTCCACAAAGGGCTTAAGACGATGGCCATTCACTTTGAAAGTTTGGTTGCTGTTGGCGTTGAGTAGCTCCACTACTCCATTTGAATGCATTTGGTGGATTGTGAAAGGGCCTAACCACCTTGACTTCAACTTGCCTAGAAAGATATGGAGCTTAGAGTCATAGAGCAAGACTTTTTGTCACTTTTTAAAATCCTTTCAAGTCACCCACTGATCATGCCATCTCTTCAACCCTCTTTTGCAATTTTTGAATTGAGGTAAGCATCATTTCGTACTTCCTCCAACTCATTGAGGTCTAAGAATTCTTCAACCCGGCTTTGCTCAAATCCATATTGAGTTTCTTGATTGCCCCATCAAGCCTTGTGTTCCAATTCTACAAGGAGATGGCACGCTTTGCCATAGACTAAGTGATTAGGGGATATCCCAAGAATGGTCTTGTAAGCAGTTCCATAAGCCCATAGTGAATCAAGGAGTTTGATAGACCAATATTTTCTGTTCACATTCACCACCTTCATCAATATGTTCTTAATCTCCCGATTTGCCAACTCAATTTGTCCGCTAGTTTGAGGGTGGTAAGGCGTAGCTACCTTATGCTTCACCCCGTACTTGGCTAGAAGAGTTTCAGAAGGCTTGTTACAAAAATGAGTACCCCCATCACTAATTATGGCTTTAGGCACTCCAAATCTTGAGAAAATGTTCTCCTTCAAGAACTTGATAACCACCCTATGGTCATTGTATTTGCATGGAACTGCTTCAACCCACTTAGAAACATTATCGACTCCCACCAAGATGTAGGAGTAGCCAAATGACATAGGAAAAGGTCCCATGAAGTCAATGCCCCAAACATAAAAAAGATGAACTATCAGAATGGGGTTCAAAGACATCATATTCCTTCGGGTCAACTTCCCAAGCCTCTAACATCAATCATAACCCTTGCACATGGCATGGGCATCCTTGAAAAGTGAGGGCCAATAGAAACCCGATTGCAAGACCCTCATAGCTGTCTTCTGAGAAGCAAAGTGGCCTTCATAAGCATTCTCATGGCAATCAAAGAGAATCCCCTGTTGCTCTTGTTCAGGAACACACTTCCTTATTATCTGATCCACACAATACTTGAATACAAATGGTTCTTCCCAATAGTAGGCATGGATCTTTGCAAAGAAATGCTTCCTATCTTGTGCTTTCCACTCACTTCAAACTTCTCCTATAACTAGGTAGTTTGCAATGTGAGCATATCACAGAGTTACTTCCACCAACATGAGAGATTCATCTGGGAAGTCATCATTAATGGGCAAACCATGGGAATTATGTGCAATTGCAAGCCTTGAAAGGTGGTCTGCTACCACATTTTCTACTCACTTCTTGTCTTTGATTTGAATATTGAACTCTTGAAGCAAGAGGATCCACCTAATCAGCCTTGGCTTGGCATCTTGCTTAGTCAACAAATACTTCAAAGCAGAGTGATTGATGAATACCACTATGAAAGACCCCACCAAGTAAGCACAAAATTTGTCTAAGGTAAAAACTACCGCTAACAATTCCTTCTTGATGGTTATGTAGTTTCTTTGCGCCTCATTGAGTGTCTTATTGGCATAATAGATCACATAGGGTTTTCCATCTTCCCTTTGGCTCAACACAACTTCAATAGCAAAATCACTAGCATCGCACATTACCTCAAAGGGTAATTGCCAGTTAGGAGCTCGCATAATGGGAGTTGTTGTCAGAAATGACTTCAATTGCTCAAAACATCTTTGGCATCTTTCATCCCATACGAATTTGGCATCCTTGACCAATAGTTCACAAAGAGGCCTTGCAAGCTTTGAAAAGTCCTTGATAAACCTCCTATAGAACCCGTCATGTCCAATGAATTACCTTACTCCCTTAACATTGGTGGGGGATGGCAACTTGACAATGAGTTCAACTTTTGCTTTATCAACTTCAATACCCTCCTTAGAGATGATATGGCCGAGAACAATCCCTTGTTGTACCATGAAATGACACTTCTCCTAGTTAAGCACCAAGTCTTTTTCAATGCACCGGTTTAGAACATCTTCTAAGTTTACCAAGCAATCCTCAAATGCACTTCCATAAACAGTGATATCGTCCATAAAGACTTCCAAAATTCGCCCCACCATATCACTAAAAATGCTTAGCATGCATCTTTGGAAAGTTGCGGGTGCATTGCATAAACCGAAAGACATTCTCCTATATGCAAATGTACCAAAGGGGCATATGAAAGTGGTCTTCTCTTGATCTTCCAAATCAATCTCTATTTGAAAGTAGCCAGAGTAGCCATCCCAAAAACAGTAGAAAGGATGCCCAAAGACCCTTTCAAGCACTTGGTCAATAAAAGGCAACGGGAAATGGTCCTTCCTTGTCACCGCATTCAATTTCCTGTAATCGATACACACCCTCCAACTAGTAGTAAGGCGTGTGGAGACATCTTCTCCCTTATCATTCTACACCACCGTGATCCCAGACTTCTTTGGGACAACCTGGGTTGGACTCACCCATAGGCTATCTGATATGGGATAAATAATATCGGCTTAAAGTAGCTTCAAAACTTCAGCTCGCACCACCTCTTGCATGTGAGGGTTCAACCTTCTCTGAGGTTGGCGAACTGGCTTTGCTTCCTCCTCCATATAGATATGATGGGTGCACACCAAAGGGTTAATCCCTTTCAAGTCCGAAATTTTCCACCCAATGGCCTTCTTACATCTTCTAAGGACTCCGATTAGACAATCCTCTTGATGAATGGAGAGAGCTGAAGAGATCAACACAGGGCACTGCTTGTTTTCCTCCAAGTATGCGTATTTCAACTCAATAGGAAGAAACTTAAGAGTAAGCTTTGGGGGCTCCTCCTTAGCAGCTCTATGCGACTCCTCCTCATTGAACAAAGGTAGGATCTCTTCCCTCCTCCTCCAAGGAGACATAGTAGTTAGCAAATCCGAGGGTTCAGGTAACCCTTCATCAAGATCCCCAAGATTCTCAATCAAATCTTCCTCCATGCTCTATTCACAATGCTCCTCCACCAAAGTGTCAATCATGCACATTTCCTCTGACCCTTCCTCTTCTTCCGGATGGAGATGCTTCTTGCACAAATGGAAGATGTTTAGCTCCAAGGTCATGTTGCCAAACGTGAGTTGCATAACTCCATTCCTACAATTGATGATTGCATTTGAAGTAGTGAGGAATGGTCTTCCAAGTATGATTGGCACCTAGTTTGTCCCTATGACAACTGGATCAGTATCAAGAACAACAAAATCTACTGGATAGTAGAATTTGTCAACTTGTACTAAGACATCCTCAATTATCCCCCTTGGGATCTTCACTGATCTATCAGCTAAGGAGGAGTAATGGATGTGGGTTTCAACTCCCCAAGTCCCAATTGCTTGTAAACCGAATAGGGTAGTAAATTCACACTTGCTCCCAAGTCTAGAAAAGCTTTCTCCACACATGTCCCTCCAATATTTACTGAAATGGTGGGACATCTTGGATCTTTATACTTCATTGGAGACTTGCACTGGATGATAGCACTCACTTGCTCAGTCAAGAAGGCTTTCTTGGTCATATTTAACCCTCTCTTTATAGTGCATAAGTCCTTCAAGAATTTGGCATAAGTTGGAACTTGCTTGATCATGTCAAGTAAAGGAATGTTGACCTTCACTTGCCTCAACACTTCAAAAATTTCTGATGTATTCTTGGTTCCCTTCTTACCATGCAAAGCTTGAGAGAAAAGTAGAGGCATGTGCTTCTTCATCATATCTTCCTTGATGACTATCCTTGGTTCTTCATCCACACTAGAATCATGGTCATCTTCCTTTGACTTCTTCTCACCCATGTCTTTCTCTAATTCACTTTCTTCATCATGCTTCAGCTTGGGTGCGGGTTGAACAACCTCCTTACCACTTCTAAGATGGATAACTACTTTGACTTCCCTCACATTTGAAGGTTCTCCCTCTTGAGCTTCTACTTCATGAATACCCTTGGGATTTTGATGAGGTTGAGAAGGAAACTTTCCTTTCTCTTGCACAGTATTGAGGTTGGTGAGCCTTGAGATGGAGTATTGAACATTATCTATCTTCTGAGATAGATCATTTTGCATCTCATCTATCCTCTTATTCAGTGTACTCTCCACTCTATCAATTTTTTGATTCAATTAAGAGTTGATTGACTTTTGCTCCCTCACAAAGTCTCCCACAACCTTGCTAAGATTCACAATGGCTTGTTCAAGGTTTGAAGCTTGTTAAGGTGCTTGAGCTAGTGGTGTGTACTGAGGTGGCCTTGGCTTCCATGATAAATTTGGATTGTTCCTCCAATTAGAATTGTAGGTGCTTCCATAAGGAGCATTGTTGTTGGGCTTGAATTGGTCAAGCACATTTGCTTGATCACCAAACATTTCTCTCACTATTGGAATGGTTGGACACTCCTCCACCAAGTGCTCATAAGACTGACATATGGAACAAGGCATAGCTTGCACTGGTGTCTCGGAAATGGCTTGTACTTCTTGTACTTTCTTCAGTTCTAGTTCTTCCAATCTCCTTACCATAGTTGCTAATTTTGCTTTCATGTCCATGTCTTCACTGAACACATACATTCCACCCTTAGCATTGGACTGAGACTTCATTCTCCCCACATCTCTAGCATTCGGTTCATCCCATCATCTTGAAACTTCAGAAACATAGCTCAAGAAGTCCATAGCTTCCTCCAGATTCTTACTCATGAAGTCTCCTCCACACATGGTCTCTAGGAGTTGCTTCACCGAGGAAGACATACCATCATAGAAATAGCTCACTAAGAGCCATGTATTAAAGCAATGGTGAGGACAAGCGTTGATAGCTTCCATGTACATCTCCCAACACTCATAGAATTTCTCATTCTCCTTAACTGAGAAGTTCAAAATTTGCCTTTTCAAGCCATTGGTCCTATGAGTAGGGAAGAACTTCTTGAGAAACTCGGCTTGTAAATCAGTCCACATTCTGATACTCCTCGGCCTTAGAGAATTAAGCCAAATCTTGGCCTTATCCTTCAAGGTGAAAGGGAATAGCTTGAGTCTCATCAAGTCAATTGCAACTCCTCCTTCTTGGAATGTATTGCACACTTCTTCAAACTCCTTGATGTGAGAATAGGGGTTCTCACTTTCCATCCCATGGAAAGTAGGTAGAAGCGGCACTATATGAGGTCGGACACTAGCTGCTCAGTGGGAGGCATTATGCATGAAGGTGCACTCATTCGAGATGGATGCATGCGGTCCCTCATGGATCAGTATGCATTGAGATTCTCCTCTTGCCCATGTTGGCTATTCTAATCTTCAGGTGGAAAATCCATGATGTTCAAGCAGACTTCCAACTCTGTTTCCTTAGGAGTTTCAATTCTCACAAGTCTTCCCTCAATATCTCTTATCCAATAAGGCATACACAACTCGAGATTATTGAAACAAAAACAAAAAAAAAACAAAAAGGACTACAATTCTAGGAAAAGATTTAAGGTTAGCTAAAAACCAAATGAAAGATAAGATAAAATAAAAACAAAGAAAACGAGTTAGTGAAAGAAAAATCACCAACTTGTGATGGAGATCACAAGTACTCATAAAAGGTAATGTCAATGTACTTAAGCACCATCCCCGACAACGTCGCCATTTGATTCATGCCCAGTCGGGTGTTTATCAAAACATTTATAAAACCTACAACACCTTATACTAGGGTAGCAAGACAAAGGCATGACTATAGTATAGTGGCTTCTAGGATCGTCCACAGGGGAATGGGTTTTCATTGTACACATGACATTAATGAAAGGAGAAATGGTGATTTCCTTTTGAAAGTTTAGTTTTTAATGAAAAATAAGATTGATTGGAAGGGTTAATTTTAAGTTAAGCAAACATAAACAATTGAAATTACTACAAAGAGAAAATCTCTTGCAGTTATAGGTTACTAGGATCATGTTCTTATTGCAAAGTGGGAAATTTTGGATCTCTCCTCACATTGGGGACTAATAACAATAAAGGATGGTTATCTCCCGAACCGGATTTGTATTTAGCAAATAAGTTTTGATCTAAAGGGTTCTTGAAAAATGGTAGTTGCTTCCATTAATGGCTTCAAACACCCCTTGACCTTAAACCACCTTCCATATGGCTCGTATTGATAACTTATGAACATCAATGGTTAGTAATAAGCATCCATAAAACCTAAAAGCATTACAAGTGATTGGCCATTCATGTATTCTTAAGGGATTAAAGCTGAACTTGAATACAAACGATTGTATGATACAGCATCTACTTCATGTTAAGCAAGGAAAACTCCCACATTTTGCATCTGGGTTCATTTACTAGTTCAACATCAAGAACGTGAAACTTAGCACTCATCTCTAAGAAATCATCCTCATAGGGTGTTTGGTAGAGAGATGTGAAAAGAGAAATGAGAGGAAAGACAAGAAAAACTCGTATATTTCTTCAAACCAGATTCAAAAATAAAAAAAATTTCTTGGAGAGGTTTTGGTGTATTTATAGTTGCTAATCGAAAACCTAATGTCATTTATCTATTCAAAGGAGTAAAAACGAAATTACAATCCGGAGAAAAATGGCGAAGGTCGGACCATAAGTGGTTTTGGATACTGCCAATTGATGATTTGCCTTACGAAATGCTCTATTTTCTCATCTTATATGATAGTTTGGCAACACTTGCAAGTTTGGCAGGATTTGAAGTGCTAAAAGTCGATTCTTCATGTGATTGATTTCAACTTGCCTTGCATGTTGCACAAACTCTCCTCTCTTAGATGTTTCAGTGATAAAAGTTACAAAACCTAAAGACTTACCAAAATTTGGTTAGCAAAATTTGAATAGGTCTTAAAGATGCCAATTGGGATAAAAAGGTCTTACTTATCAAAGTGCTTATACAATTAAGTTTAAGCTTATAAATGCACTTTTTGAGTAGTAATCAAATAATATTGTTATTATTTTATATATTATAAAAATTAATAAATTAATAATTTTATAGTAATTTTGGATAAGCATCCTTTGTTTGTTGATGTTATGTCAAAAATTTATTTACCTATAGAGTATCAATCATGCATATATGGATATCTATAAACAATATGATGTTATAGCATTCATAATGTCAATAAACTCAATATTATTCAATATCAACATTACTATCTATTAATATACAATTAATCAGTGTGTTAACTTAACAGCATGTTATAATAGATAAATACAAATGTAACCATAGGTCACACATTAAATAATTATCAAATAAAAAATATAACATGTTCATGTTTGGAATATTCAGTGAGATTTTTGAGCATATAATAATATTAAAATTCATAGTCTCATTCATTTGGAAATTGGAATCTGGGGATTGAAAATGAGATTCTGGAAAACAAAGTTTCCAATAAGCTTTCTATAGCCGAGTCACCACCATCCTCATCATCTACAAAAATATTGAATATAATTAAACATGAAATCATTTTTGAAGAAAAAAAATATGAATTATGAAATTTTATAAGATTTAAATATTTTACTAACCATGTGAGAATTGACCTTCCACTTATTTAATGGAATTGAACTTCTTCTATAGAAGATTTTCCAATCTTTTCAACATCTAGCTCTGCTGGTTGATTTTGTCATCAACTATCAAAAATCGGTTTATCAAATGCATGCATTACAATGGGATCATAGATTCTTTCTTGTTATAGAATAAAAAGAAAACAATATTTTCAATTTATGAATAAAAGAATTTAAATTCAACAATTAAGAAAAATATTATACCAATTTTTTAGCTGAAAATGTAATGAATATATACAAGATTTAAGACCTTTGATGTTCCAATTATCTTTTTTTGTATGTAATAACGTTTCAAAGACACTCAATTCCTCTCACATCCAGAGACGATGTAAGTTTGGCTTCAATATTGAATTACCAGACTTTTTGCAAATGTGGTGCACTGTATTCATGTAGCGGTCACCATATCATCTAGTTACCAATTTCACATTAAAAATAGAAAAAATAAAACAATAGCAAGTTAAATTAAATAGTAATTAGGTAACTAATAGAAAAAGAAAACACACTAATTAATGAAAATATCTCTTTTACCTAGGTTGAATACTCACGTGAAGAATAAGAATGTTCTTCCAAAACTTCCCATCGATCAGAAACAAACTTCAATTTATTCATTGTTTCAGCTTGCTTAGAACTTTCTATATACATCATGAACCTCATAAAATTGGCTTTTAAAAAGTTTTTCTTGATTAATTTAGAACATGGACAACCAATAAGTTGATGAAATGAATGTTTTTTCTGTTAGTTGTTGATCCCAACGATTGCTTCATGTTCTGTATAAAGGTTGTATAGTTTTTGTTGATAGTTAAGACAATTTCTTTATGCCCAAACGAACCCTATAAACATGCTTCATTACAATATTCAGAAGGTTCATCAACAATCAACAATATGCAATAAGTGATTAGTGGAGACATAGATTCACACATCAACAATAATTACCAAAATCTATTATCAAATGATGGAAACTACAACTTTGCTTTTATTATCTTTGAATATCATAGAGTCACAAGAATTTACTAGTCCAATAATTGCAAAGTCATGTTTTATGATATGAAACTCTTGAGTGTAATGAATGAGTAGCAAGATGCAAGCGAGTTTACACCAGGTCACAAAATTTATCAATCTTCTCTTTTTTTTCTCAACAACTTAATCAAGGCAACATGATTATACACAAATTGTCACATTTGATGCAAGTCTTAAAAGTTCAGACATGGTTCATTACGAATATCCTTAAAGATCAATTAAGACAATGAGTTGCACAAGGTGACCAAATTAATGTGTTTATGCTTATGAAGAATATCTCCCGTGGCACATATTTTTTGTTGCATTATCATCATATATGAAACAACATTGAGTGACGCCACATATCAAACTATCCATCAAATAACATAAACAATTACCTTGCATCCTTTGCAATGTCGAAAGCATCAAACAGATTTCCACAACGATATTCTCAGGAAATAACAAGGAAGTTCATGAGTGTTCTTTGGTCTATTATCTGTCCATACCATCACCCCTTATTGTACACCAACTTTTGCCCATTAACGATAAGAGTCCAAGTACTAAACTCTTCTTGGCATCTTTAAAAGATTACCCGCTTTGGACCTTAGTTCTAAGGACCAATTGCAGATATAGCATACCAACTTAGCTTGAAGTAGATTAGGATTCACAAATTAGAGGAATGCTGCATCATAAAAGAATCTTCCACCGCCATATCCCTTTCAAGTAGCTTATTTCACTAAGTACGCTCTCATGGAAGGTTAGCTCTTTGAGTATTTCATGGTGCATAAATAAGTTATACCTGTCGTATTTTTATATTCCATTTTCCACTACTAGCTTACCATAGGACTTTGCATTCTTGAACTTCTTACTTCTGCTATAGTCCCTTACAATTGTGTCCATTGGACATGGAGGATTTCTATATTCCATATGGTCCTTGGTTGCTTTCTGAATTACAAACTTTGCAAAATTTTCCATTTCAAGAATTCTGACATCAGGAGGAACCGATTACATGGACCTATATGCTTCTCACTCCAGCAAGATGTTGTTTTATTCTATGATACCCTATCCTTT
>JBAPGN010000580.1:0-25847 GCA_037355405.1 Vitis amurensis | reverse complement strand
TGACAATTAAATCAATCAATCAATCATAAATCACATATGTGGGGCCCCCACCAAAGCCCGTTTATTTTGCATGAATTAATCCCATAAATCCCATTATTCGGAATTACGGAAATGAATTCTTGCTTATTAAAGTCAAGAGGAGCAGAAGATTGTTTGAAAGCCAGGGCGGAATTAAAACTGTTCGAGTGAAAACTGGATTTTTTAAATTCATTTTGAAAATCGGATTTTTAGAAATTAAATATAGGAATGAGATTTTTAGAAATTAAATTTGAAAGGAATTGGAATTTCAGAAAACTAAATTTGGGAATCGGAATTTTGAAGAATTATTTAAAGACGGAATGTCGAAAAATTAAATTTCGAAAAGTGAAAACCCGAAAAATTATTTTAAGGATGGAATATCGGAAAATTAAATTTCGAAAACCCGGAATATTTAGAGAATTACTTTGATATCCAAAACGTGAAGAAATAATAAAAGAAATATGAATTGTGGTGATCTTTAAGTACACGTCTCCAGTGTAATGCCCATGAACCCATTTTACATATTTTATTTTATTTTTTACCACCTGAGCAAACAACTTTTGCATGAAGATTGATGAGTGGGTATTGAAGAATGATAGCATGGGCAAGGTAATGGAATCAGCCACTAGCAGGAAATAAATAAAAAATGAAAATCCTACAGACCCATTTAATTCGACATCAAACCAGAAAGCAAAACCATGCATTAAACCCCATGATCCAAGAGCCACAGCAGGTGCTTCACGAAATCTAGCATAGAACTGCCCATCATCAGCATGCTTCTTCACCATGCTTTCTAGAATGTCACCATCTCCAAGAGTTGCAGCGCCTGACATTCCTCCCGGCAGCAAAATGAGCAGGGATGATGAAAGGTAATAAGCATGGGCGCAATGAGAGGTGAGGGTGTGCACGAGAAGTGGGTACAATGGTTAGAGAGAGAAATGGGTCTATGGGCATGAAAGACATGGAGAATAATTGAATGGGCAGAATGGGCATGGAACGGGCAGCTTTGTTTGCTTTGTTCCTTTCTCAATTCTTCCGTCAACCTTCCATGCCGAAAAGGTGCGCTCGATTACCCATATCCATCCCATTTCAGGTGCGATTATCAGCACCACCCTTGGTGTGCAGGTCACCCTCAGTTTCAGAAAGTCTAGTGACCTCAAAACCTGGCTAGTGATGAAACTTGGGATCATGTTGTCGCTACATCCTGACCGGAGGACCACTGAACGGCTGAATCTTCAGCATCCATGAGCTGTTTTTAGAGTTTCCACAACTGGACAAGCATGCTGTTGCTTCTCGTACATACTGGCTGGAAATACATCTCTTACCTTTCCTTACTCCTCAAAAATCTGATGCACACCATGGCCAAGTACCAGGAACAGAGGAAGGTAACAAAAACAGAGCATGAAGAATAAGAACACAATGGATTCTTTAAAAGCCACGTTTCATGTTTCTGTCAACGTGCTTAGATACGGGGGTGGGTCAAAATGGGTTTCAAATAGTTTGCAAAGAGAAACCAAAGTGAGACTGCAAATGCTTCACAGGAGATTTTAAAACAGAGCTAAGAAAAAAAATGAGTTAGAAATTAAGCTCAAAGAGGAGGGTGAACGAACCCAGACTTCGCAAAAGCATAACAGAGACCCAATTTTCTCATCCAATCACCCAGATAAAAATCTCATTAATCCTGGAAAACGTAATAAAACGGCATGAAAACAAAGGGATCCAGTTGATAGAAACCATACCCGTGCTGCTTCCCCGGCTCTGGCTTCTTTTCCTCTCTAAGACTCTCTGCCCCTCTCCTCTAAAATATATTCCTCTAAGGTGTCTTCCCTCGAGCTTCACAGTCTGCAACTAGCTCAAAAACTCTCTCAAAAACCCTCTCTAGCAATCCTCTTTTCTCTCTTCCCTCTGCCAGAATCCACTCTCTGTTTTTCCTCTAGTGTTTTTCTCAGATCCCTCTCAACAAATAGGTAACCCCCTTTGCAATGGAAAAACACCCACAAAACCCCTCCGAAAAATCTCTCACAGTCGTCAATGGAGACCTATCCTCTCTCCAGTCCCAGAGGAATCCCTTCCTCCTCCAAAATATCTCTCTGTTTTTCCTCTCTTCTCTCTCAGTAGCTCTCATACAAAAAAAACCTCCTATGTTTTTCCTCCCTTTCTCCCCCACGGAAACTCCTCTCCTCCAGCCTAGAGACCTCTAAAATATCTCTAACGACCTCCTGAAAAGCAAAAACCTCCACTACTCTGCCGCTGCCAGACGACACCGCCTGCCTACCTTTCATGCAGCTGGCTGTCCCCCTTGTAACAGAAGATACGCTCCCCTCCTTCTAGAAAGTCCTCCACATGTCAAATTCCTATTGGTTCCTTAAATGCTCAACTGATGCCCTAGCATCCATCCCTGAGCTGACACGTGGCAAAAATGGCTGTAGAAAATGACACCCAAATGGGGGTCTACAAATATGCCCCTCTTCGGTAGAGTTCACAAGTGTAAAGAATGTGAACACTAGAGTGAAAAGAAAGTGTGAATAGTGAGTGCAATGAAGTGAACTCTACCGAAGAACCAAGGAGACCCCCATGGGGACACCAGTGAGATACGAACTCACTCAGGCTAACGGACGAACAATGAGGCTCTAATCCTAAAAGGAAAGAATGTCACAAAATGCCTCTGCGGCCATACAAAGGATCCAAGCTCCCTCTAAGATGTCTCCAAAAGTGACTCGAAGATCAATGTCAAAGATGAGTAACGGTCGAACCACCCTGGAGTACAAGAAAGAATGTGCCCGAAGGAGACTGCCCTATGTGAACCATACGAGAATGCCAAGTGTAGGGTACCCAACAACATGATCGAAATATGCGTCACGGATCTCAAAATACTGTGTCATGTGTAGTGGAAGGGGAAGTCTAGAAGAGCAATGATGAATAGGCGATAAGCATCAAGTAACCAGGTGATGAGGATGACTCTAAACGCCCAAAATGGAAATGTGACCCTGAATGTCATACTGAAGCAAAGACCTGGACGCCGAACTGGCCTGATAGAAAGAATGAATGACCGATCTATATGGGTGCGGTCCCGACTCAAACTAAACACAAACTAATAGGGAAATGGCCGATCGATATGGGTGCGGCCCCGACTCAAACTGAACTGACAAGAAGATGACCGATTGATATAGGTGCGGCCCCGGACTCTAACAGACAAGACAATGACCGATCGTATAGGTGCGGTCCCGACTCGAACTGACATGACAAGAAGATGGTCCGATAGGTGCCGGCCAAACTGATAAGCAACTGATGACCGTAATCGGTATAGGTGGCGATCCCGACTCGAACTGACATGACAGGAAGATGGCCGATCGTATAGGTGCGGCACCGACTCAAACTGATAAGATGATGACCGATCGTATAGGTGCGGTCCCGACTCGAACTGACATGAACAAGGAAGATGGGCCGATCGTAATAGTGCGGCTCCGACCTCTAACTGATAAGCTTGACGATCGTATAGGTGCGGTCCCGACTCGAACTGACATGACAGGAAGATGGCCGATCGTATAGGTGTGGCCCAAACTGATAAGATGATGACCGATCGTATAGGTGCGGTCCCGACTCGAACTGACATGACAGGAAGATGGCCGATCGTATAGGTGCGGCTCCGACTCAAACTGATAAGATGATGACCGATCGTATAGGCGCGGTCCCGACTCGAACTGTCATGACAAAGAGATGGCCGATCGTACAGGTGCGGCCTCGACTCAAACTGACACGATAATGACCGATCGTATAGGTGCGGTCCTAGAAACTGAACTGTCATGACAAAGAGATGGCCGATCGTATAGGTTCGGCATCAACTCAAACTGACACGATAATGACCGATCGTATAGGTGCGGTCCCAGAAACTGAACTGTCATGGCAAGGAGATGGCCGATCGTACAGGTGCGGCATCAACTCAAACTGATAAGATGATGACCGATCGTATGGGTGCGGTCCCAGAAACTGAAACTGACATGACAAGGAGGTGGCCGATCGTATAGGTGCGGCATCAACTCAAACTGACACGATAATGACCGATCGTATAGGTGCGGTCCCAGAAATTGAACTGTCATGGCAAGGAGATGGCCGATCGTACAGGTGCGGCATCAACTCAAACTGATAAGATGATGACCGATCGTATGGGTGCGGTCCCAGAAACTGAAACTGACATGACAAGGAGATGGCCGATCGTATAGGTGCGGCATCAACTCAAACTGACATTGGTCGATAAATGCCGATCGTATAGGTCGGTCCCAAGAAACTGACTGTCATGGCAAGGAGATGGCTGATCGTACAGGTGCGGCATCAACTCAAACTGATAAGATGATGACCGATCGTATGGGTGCGGTCCCAGAAACTGAAACTGACATGACAAGGAGATGGCCGATCGTATAGGTGCGGCATCAACTCAAACTGAACACGATTAATGAACCGATCGTATAGGTGCGGTCCAGAAAACTGAACTGTCATGGCAAAGAGAGAATTGGCCGAGTGTACAGGTCGGCATCAACTCAAACTGATAAGATGATGCAACCTGATCATATAGGTGCGGTCCAGAAAACTGAAACTGACATGACAAGGAGATGGCCGATCGTATAGGTGCGGCATCAACTCAAACTGACACGATAATGACCGATCGTATAGGTGCGGTCCCAGAAACTGAACTGTCATGGCAAGGAGATGGCCGATCGTACAGGTGCGGCATCAACTCAAACTGACACGATAATGACCGATCGTATAGGTGCGGTCCCAGAAACTGAAACTGACATGACAAGGAGATGGCCGATCGTATAGGTGCGGCATCAACTCAAACTGACAACGATTATGACGATGTATAGGTCGGTCCTAGTATAACTGAACTGACTATGTAAAGAGATGGCCGACTCGTGTAGGTGCGGCATCCAACTCAAACTGACAAGATAATGACCGATCGTATAGGTGCGGTCCCAGAAAACTGAACTGTCATGACAAAGAGCATGGCCGATCGTAATAGGTGCGGCAAATCGCTCAAACTGACCATGATAATGACCGATCCGTATAGGTGCGGTCCCAGAAACTGAACTGTCATGGCAAGGAGATGGCCGATCGTACAGGTGCGGCATCAACTCAAACTGATAACGATAATGACCGATCGTATAGGTGCGGTCCCAGAAACTGAAACTGACATGACAAGGAGATGGCCGATCGTATAGGTGCGGCATCAACTCAAACTGACACGATATGACTCGAGAATCGTAAAAATAGGTGCGGTCCAAGAAACTGAAACTGACATGACATAAGGAGCATGGCCGATCGTATAGGTCGGCATTCAACGTCAAATGAACACGATAATGACCGACTCGTATAGGTGCGGATCCTAGAACTGAATCTGTCATGAAAAAAGAGATGGCGATCGTATAGGTGGCGGCATCAACTCAACTGACACGATATTGACCGATCGTGATAGGTGCGGTCCCAGAAACTGAACTGTCATAGATCAAAGAGATGGCCGATGTATAGGTTGCGGCATCAAACCAAACTGATAAGATGATGACCGATCGTAATAGTGCGGTCCCAGAAACTGAATATGACATCACAAGAGATGGCCCGATCGTAAGGTGCGGCTCGACTCAAACTGAACCACGATAATTGACCGATCGTATAGGTGCGGTCCCAGAAACTGAAACTGGACATGACAAGGAGACGGCCGATTGTATTAGGTGCGGCATCAACTCAACTGACACGATAATGACCGATCGTAAGGTTGGCGGTCCTAGAAACTAACTGTCATGACAAAGAAGATGGCCGATCGTATAGGGTGCGGCAGCAACTCAACTGACACGATAATGACCGATCGTATAGGTGCGGTCCCAGAAACTGAACTGTCATGGCAAGGAGATGGCCGATCGTACAGGTGCGGCATCAACTCAAACTGATAAGATGATGACCGATCGTATGGGTGCGGTCCCAGAAACTGAAACTGAACAATTGCACAAGGAGATGGCGAACTCGTATAGGTTGCGGCAATCACTCACAATGACACGAATATAGACCGATCGTATAGGTTGCGGTCCAGAAACTGAACTGTCATGCAAGGTAGATGGCCGATCGTCACAGGTGCGGCATCACTCAAACTGTAAGATGATGAACCATCGTATGGGTGCGGTCCCGAACTGAAACTGAACATGAAAGAGATGGTCGAATCGTATAGGTGCGGCATCAACTCAAACTGACACGATAATGACCGATCGTATAGGTGCGGTCCCAGAAACTGAACTGTCATGGCAAGGAGATGGCCGATCGTACAGGTGGGTAAAAAGCAATCAACTCAAACTGAATAAGATGATGCATCGTATAGGTCGGTCCCAGAAAACGAAAACTGACCATGACAAGGAGATGGCCGATCGTATAGGTGCGGCATCAACTCAAACTGACACGATAATGACCGATCGTATAGGTGCGGTCCCAGAAACTGATACTGACATGACAGGAAGATGGCCGATCGTATAGGTGCGGCCCCGACTCAAACTGATAAGATGATGACCGATCGTATAGGTGCGGTCCCAGAAACTGATAAGATGATGACCGATCGTATAGGTGCGGTCCCAGAAACTGAACTGACATGACAAAGAGATGGCCGATCGTATAGGTGCGGCCCCGACTCAAACTGATAAGATGATGACCGATCGTATAGGTGCGGTCCCAAAAACTGATAAGATGATGACCGATCGTATAGGTGCGGTCCCAAAAACTGACACGATAATGACCGATCGTATAGGTGCGGTCCCAGAAACTGAACTGTCATGGCAAGGAGATGGCGAGTCGTAAGGTGCGGCATCAACTCACTGATAAGATGATGACCGATCGTATGGGTGCGGTCCCAGAAACTGAAACTGACATGACAAGGAGGTGGCCGATCGTATAGGTGCGGCATCAACTCAAACTGACACGATAATGACACGATGGAAGCAAACTCGACTGGAGGGGATATGCCCCAGTATGACAACACATGAGGATTGACAACTAGGTCGGAAGATAATGAAGTCTGTGAAAGGTCCGATGATCTCGGAGAAGGAGGGTATGCCCCAGTATGCAACTCAAGGGGTCGACAACTAGATCAAAAGTGAATGAAACCTGTGGAAGGTCCAATGCTCTCGGGGAGGGGGTATGCCCCAGTATGACAACTCGAAGGGGTCAACAACTAGATCAAAGGTGAGTGAAGCCTATGGAAGACTCAATGCTCTCGGAGATGGGGTATGCCCCAGTATGCAATGATGAACAAACAGAGATGCAAAATGCCTCAAAAATACTGTACTCTGAGATATGCTCATCCATCACGTAATGAAAATGTCCAACCTCAAATAGGTAATGCCAAACAGGACCATGCATCGTGACACCATGCTGACAAAACAAAAATAATCTGATGGATAAAACAGTGACGACTAGTGCCCGAAATGCAAAGAGTAAGACAAAAATCACCACTCATCGTGCCAACTACCAAATATGAAAGCATCATCACTAATAAATCGGCAATCTGTCAGGCCGCTGCCATCATGGAAGATGTTGAACCTAAAGTCCAAAAGAATGTATGAAAACATAACTAAGGCGATCGAGGACTGATCTACATCTCCTCCTAATCGAGAAAAAGGGGTGAAGTTCATGTGCCACGGTAAGATGTGTAGGATAAAAAAAAGATGATGGTCAGGTCTGGTATGATGGAAGGCATGAGAGCATTCAAGGGTGAAATGTCTGAGTGTGAAACGGAAAGATAGGGAGATATCGAGATCATCCAAGTATGCCGAGGAGACTAAACCCGAGGTGTCGATACCTCCATAACCCATCAGAAGTAATAACCATGAACGGAAGTCAGATCTCGATATCAAAACATCCGACTAGGTGGCTATGCCCCGGTATGCCATGAGGACAACATGAAATAATCCAATGATCTCCCTATCACTCGTCAAGGCTCCAATGTCAAGAACCAATATGATCTCCCTCCAAAAGATGGACATGCCCCAGTGTAAGATCCAAATAGGGTGGCTATGCTCCAATGAAAAATGCTCTCCATCCCCGGCTATGCCCTTAGTGTAAAGTAGTGTATCCGAGTTCAACAATCAATCAACCTCTACTCCTGCGGCCAAAACAGAAACATCTCAACATAATCCATATGAATCAAGAATCCCCGGGCTCCATGAATGTGAATGCGGTGGCTATGCCCCAGTATAAACCACTGAAGTGACTATGCTCCAATGAACAATCAAAGTCCATCACCAATGAGAGGGTTTACACCTCAAATAGATCGTCATCCCAAAATCAACCATCGATGAGTAGAATGTGTCCCAATGCAGAGTATCGAGTAGAGCAACTGTATCTCCAATAAAAACGCCCTCTGAAATGGCTATGCCCCAGTGTAGGGGTCATCCCACAACTCCTAATCCATCGTAAATCCAAGTGAAAGAAGCGAACTGACTATGCCTCAGTGCAAAGCACCATCCCGAAAGAAAACGTCATCGATGAGTGCGGGTATGCCCCAATGTAGATAATGTCGCCTCTGAAAATCCATCACTGATAAGAGGGGTATGACCCAGTGTAAATCACAACTCCCCCATCCATCATGCTCTGAGAAATAATCACCGACCAAGCTCGAGTATTGCCCATGTGTGAGCCGTCAAAACAATGTGAAGTAATGGCCTCAGGGTGGTCTTCAGACACGGGACGTAACGTAGGCCAAGGTAATAGGGTGAAAGAAACGAAAGGAAACTAGGCTCAAAAAATTCCAATGATATAATCCCCATACCCCCTCGTGCATGATATGCAATGCGTAGAAAACGTCATGAGTCCCGAATCTAGGGGTCCCCACACGAAAAGTGATGATAAATGAATGGTCGCATCGAATAAGCAAGAATAAAGTGTGGATGCTGAATTCATGTCAAACGTCAAACAGAATGAGAATAGAATGAGATAAGATGAAGTGGAATGAAACGGATGGATAAAAACAAGATGAAAGAAGGCGAAGAGATAGAAAAGTGAGTGATGGTCACCTTGCATCAAAGCATGGAAAGTAGTCACATCCAAAATAGACGGAATGATGGATAGAGCAAGGGTCCAGAGATACTGAAGAAAGGTCACTCGCATCTCTCACAAAAAACGAATGGGCGAATCATACTCTCACCCAAAATATACATCAAGATGAATCTCAAGAATAAGCTCCCATACGAACTCTCTCTATCATATGAACTCAATGAAACAACCTGGCACGTCCATACACATGCCCAATGAAGAATGATACGATGAATAATGTGCTATCATCATTTTTTTATTTTATCTTTTTTTTTATTTTTTATTTTTTATTTTTTTTATTTTATTTTTATTTTATTTTTATTTTTTATTTTTTATTTTTTATTTTTTGCGCATACCCTAATCAATAATGAATGATCTCTCATGAAATACATAGCCAAATGGATAAACCCTCTCCCACATACGCAATGTAACATGAATCCTCACTAACCAGAACAACCTCTCAAAATAACATCTCTGAACCACTGCCCATGGGTGAATGATAGGAAAGAATGTGACAATCCTCCATACAGTGATGTGTGAAAAACCACCACTCAAGGTGAAACAAGGATAATGTCGAGTAATCAATGATGAGAAGAAAAGACGGAACGAATATCACAAATGGTGATATGTGATACCGAAAAAAAGTGATGAGATGAACTCAAAGAGGAAAAAAATCACAATGAAGGGTGAGGAAATGAGGCTGAATATGTATGTCAGGTCTGGAACTCATGACGTATCCAATCATAGCATGCAAGCACTATAGGGTCCCCAACCCGGTGTAATAGGTAAATGAGGTGATGAAAGAAAAGGCGTATGTGCTCATGTGAGGCTCAAAGGGCTAGCAACGGGTAACTCTATATGTGAGGGTGATAAAGTAATAGGGCTCATGAAACGATGGCCCACCCATCCTTTGACCAAAACCTCGAACATCGTGCTTTCGAGATCTCACATGGCCAATACTAAAGACTGGCATCCATCCAACATAGTCATGGCGACTCCTCTGAAATCGTGTGAAAGCTCCCACTGATGCTCCGTGACAATCCTCAATGTCCTCTGACAATCAACTCACTCTATCATCACAAGCTACTCACCATCATCTCATAAAATCACCATCTCTAATCATCCCGACTCTCTGAAGTCATGTGCAATGGCTCAACAACATCGTCAAGTAGTCAAACCACTCTCTCACCATGATCCATCTATCATCGTGTAAAGCTCACCTCGGGTCTAACCATCTCGGACCTCTACCTGGGTCAAATCAAGGAAATGAATGGGAAGGATAGGCAATGCTACTGTAGTATGCTAAGGGCGAATAAGGATGGCACAAGGTCGTATGATGGTACCAAGAGGTGGTGTCATGTCAAGCTCAAAATGGGTAGGTCATCAAGTCTAAAAAGGCCCAAGGTATGGATGTGGGTAGGGTGCTGCCCTGATCAGAAGGTGAAAATGGGTCACAGTCTCGAACTCCCTAGGTCGATCTCCATAATCCTAGGTCGATCTCCTAATCCTAGGTCAAAAGGCTCAATATCCTACATGGATAAGTCAGGCCAAAGTGATCATGATGCATAAGTGAAAGATGTATCATATCGAAAGCATAACACGCATCAACACAAGATGTGTAAAACACACTCACGAGAAAAAAGGCCACAATACTCAGATAAAATATCATATCACTAAATGAACCAACGAGTACATCATGTGTGAAATGGTAAAGGACTACAAACAACTGGACCCTCAACATGAAACTAAAAACAATGACCCTAAACCGAAAAACAGGACTCAAACAAACAAAAAACAACTCTGAATGAACTGAAAACTGGACTCAACAAAATGGAAATGAGTCTGATGATGACCATAATCAAAGATGCAGAAGATGCCCTGAACTGAACTGCTACCAAGTGATGTACCCATGCCGACTGACCCAAGTCCTCATCCTGGAAGTCCCAGAACACCATACGCATCAGTTACCCTCAATATCCAAATCAATCTACTGAAGACCAGGAGGAGGAGGAACTGCATGTGTAGAATGTGTAGGCAGGGGATTGGTGGTCACACTTGGCCTGGCCAAGTCAACCACCCCTGAATTGATCAAATCCTGTATCCGCATGATGGAGTGTTGAACAATGATCAGTATCGTGCCCCGGAATCTGATGATACAAGCAGTGCTCATGTAAACGGAAATGAGAGGAATAGGATGGGGCAAAGGCCTCGGTGCCAAAGGAACAATCACTCCAGCGTCTCTGAGCTTCTCAAAAGCTCTAGTCAAAGTCATACCCAACGGAGTGAACTGTCTCGCGGGCCTCTGTGCATATGGTCTAGGCGGTGGGTGAGTAGCGGCTCTCGGATGTGGTGGTCGCGGCTGCATGCTAGTCTGAGCAATATAAGGCTCCTGAGCATAATCCAGCTGATACTGATACTGTGGAAGAGAGAAAGGAGCTCTGACTGTAGGAGGCCTATAAGCTGAGTGATGCGTAGGCCTCCGGTGCTGATAGCTAATAGCACCAACCTCTCCAGATCTACTGAATGGTCCAATCAACTTCTTCCCCTTACTGTCAGGGGAAGGAGTAGTATCTGTCCATAACCCTCGAGCAAGGGCCTCCTCAACACTGAAAGCTGCCTGAACCAAACTCCTGAGATCCTGAAATGGGATGCCCACAAGACGTCTCGCGAACCTCGGTTGTAGGTTCCGAAGAACCATATCAATCTGATCCTGCTCCTTAGGCCGGTCTATCATACCAGCCACCTTTGCCCTCCAACGAGTGACAAAGGAAGAAATAGACTCATCTGACCTCTGCCTAGTGGCCTCCAACTCTCGTCTGGACACATCAATATCGGCACTGAAAGCGAACTGAGTCAGGAACTCATGAGCCACGTCCTCCCAGGTGCGAAGTCTCGAAGGCTCAACTGAAGCAAACCACCTCTGAGCCACCCCACTAAGTGACATCGGGAAGAGGGCCACCAACTGCGCATCATCTATACCATGTGCTCTCATGACCGTGCTATATAGCCTCAAGTGGATCTTGGGACAACCTATCCCACTATAACGCTCGATGTCCGGCATGCGAAACTTGGCGGGCAAGCTAGCCGCCGGTATGCCATCTCTGTCATCCCAAGTCAAACCTCCATCCTGCAATCTGATCCGTCTCATCATGGACTCAAGCCTCTCAACCTTGGCCTCCTGCTCGGCCAATCGAGTATCCTCAATAGTAGGGACCATGGGAGGCGGCACTGTGACAGTAGGTGGTGGAATGGTCTCATAATGATCTGCCAGATGGAATGGGGTACTGAGTGAAACCCTAGGTGGAATAGCCTGTGCTGTCGGAGATGCATGAGGAACTGTCTCATCAATGACCATGCCAACCGACTGGGGATCCTGGCGAGAACTCTCTATCTGATCCAACCGTCTACTGACTCCGGCCATGAACTCCTGGATGGAAGCAAGTGTGGAAGCTAACTCGTCTGACATCTCAACTGAACTGTCTGAACTCGGGTATGAATCTGCTCTGATCAATCGACCTCCTACTCTCCTCCAAGAATGTGACTCCAGACTCAACTGACTCCTAAACTGACTCCCTACAATGCAAACAAAATGGATGAAGGACACGAGATAAAACTCTAAAAGGTGACAATACAATCATGCAAGCACATGGTCCTGAGGTGGCAATCTGAAATCTGGATGTATGACGAAAACTCTAGAGTCATAAAGGTATCCACTGCGAGATGGCTACAAATGTGACCAGAGAATCTCCATCAATAATCCGAGATAAAGAGAGGTGTGAAAAACACGCTATCACGAGATCAGTACTCCATCTATAAACATATATCCTTGAATCAATCTTCAACTCGAGCTCCATAAGAGAAAAAATGGTAAGGTGATCAAGGCAACTCTCTCGAAAAAAGTGTGAATATGAAAACGTGCCTTTCACCTTTCCGTAATGAAAATATGAGCATCTAGTTGAAAATTGAATCAAGGATCAAACAAAGAATGAGGTATCGAGCTCGTGATAGGTGTACAGTGCGAAAGCAAGATGATCATGATGGATGAACATATCCCGAAGTATCCAGTAAGTGCCAACAAAGTGAATGGATGTGTCTAGCCAAGAAAGAAAAACGAAAGCCCTAAGGAGAAAACATGACAAACCCATCGAGTGAAAAACGTAATCCAAGGTAACACAGTAAAGGTGATCCGATCGATACTCAAACTCATACCAATCTTTGAGCATTCTCAAATGGAGACTAAAAAAAGGAGGGAGTAACGAAGCCAAACTGTGACTACAGAGGCTCTGAAGGCCCTCAGATGCACCCACGTGTAGGGAGGAAGTCCTACTCGAAGGATCTACGGCTCAACCTACGAGGTCAGGTGGCTCTAAATGGATAAGGGTGGACTTTAAAATATCCCTAGCAGAAGCGATCGTACCCTCCGACGGTACGCAACCCTCTGCACGCCTCCGAAGAGACGGGGCGCTTCCATGCAAGGTGGACATCACATCCACACATGCACTACCTCGACATCCCAGGGGGTTTCCTATGGTGAATCCTCTCAAACTCTCAACGCTCAATAGTCAACTAGAGTGCACAGTGATCGGTGTGGGTGCATCCGAATCCCTAAGAAGCTAAAGCAGAAGATGAAACACACTGGTCGCACAAATATCCATGAAACCTAGCTCAGGGCTATACAGGTCTTCAATGATCGGACTCCAATCGACAACAATGCGCCGCTCTCCTCCAGAATGCTCCCAAACATCGGTATAGCCCGTCGCTAGACCCTACTCCTAACCTCTATCTCGGTCAGAGTACAAGCACACACAAGGTCTCACACTTGCAAAAGTGAGAACCGTAATGAAGGAAGTGACCGAGACTAGAGGGTGAGAGATAAGGGGATAGATGTGCGACCCACATAGACAAGCAGCATGCAATCAAGCAGAAGAAAGGTAGTCATGCAACACGCAATCAGGCAAAGCTCAGATATATCATCAATGTACACACAAGATAACCGAGGATACGACAATCAGATGGATAGAGATACAAAGACAACATGCTCAAGGATGATCAAAATAATATACCAACGAGTGGATCAGCATGTCGAGTCGAATGATGTACAGTAGTGAGTGTTTGCATGTGAAGTGATCAGAACAATCATGACAAAATCAGGGTCAATGTGCTAAGCAAAGCAATAAGATCAATCATCAATGATCCAGCATGTCAATGTCTCAAACGAATATATCAATGAAACACAGAAGAAATCATGGCATCAGAATCCTCAATCAATATAAATCAATCAACACGATCGACGTGTCAAAGTCTCAAGTGGATATAAAATCCGAGCATGCATCAAATATCCTCAATGTGCAATCAAGAAATGGGTATCCACTGATCGTCCAATCGAATGCCACGTTTGCTTCACTCTAAGTTCAAGCTTGACCCTCTAAATGTATCCCCAGTGGAGTCGCCATTTTGTGGACCCCGCATTTCGATTGCTCGATGCGTTTTCCACTCGAATGGCAAGCTCGATTTTTATTTTGAAAAATTGATTTTTATTGATTAAGAAAATGACTTGGAGTCGCCACTTATTTTTGTTTTATTTTTAAAGGGTAAACAAAATAAGAAAGAAAAACCCTAAGTGTGACTCCTTGTTTCGGAAAAGGTGGTCTATGAAAAACCGGATCGGGTTCGGGGGTCAGGTTACTTATCGGGAAGGTACGGTAAAGACCGTAGCACCCCTCTAAGCCCCCAAAGTCGGGTCTCTACTAATAAAGTGAAGCAATCGTGTCAATCAACATGGAAAGTCAATGAGTACTCAAATCAATCATGCACATACGAGAATCAGAATATATATAAAGAATGATCGGGAATGAGAGTGGATGCGTACCTGGACCAGGAGCCACAGTGCGCTATCAAAAACGAGGTTAGTGATTAAACACAAAATGATTATGTGCATATCAAGGATCAGGGTGAATCAATCACTTATAGCTAATGAATCAATCAATCAGTCCATCAAACATGAAGTCTCATATGTAGGGCCCCCACCAAAGCCCGTTTATTTTAGCATGAATTAATTCCATAAATTCCATTATTCGGAATTACAGAATTAAATTCTTGCTCATTTTAAAACATTTTAAAAATCTAGAAAATTATGAAAATTGGATGCCGAAGAGAGATGGCAGCAAATTTTATTGAAAAACGGATTTTTGGAACCTAAATGAAAAAAACTAAGGATGAAAAATTAAAGAGATGAAATTATTTGAAAAAAAAGGAATTTAAAAAAAATATTTGCAAACTAGAGTTTAGGAATCTATTTTAAAAATAAAAGATGAAGAAATAAAAAAATAAGTAAATAAATAAACAAAAGGAAAAGAAGACGTGCGGCTTAAAGGTGGCCATGCAGACCATGCAAAAGTGGGTCCCTCAGAGGTGCAACTGTATGAAACTGTAAGATATCCATAGAGAGACTAGCCACAAACTTCTCAATGAGACCCTCTTTTCTGACAACCTTCAGTTCACCAAAGAATTCATCTCAAAGGCTATGTCCTTCAAATCATCTCTGAGTTGCTTGATTCTGGCAATGACAACTTGCCTCTTCGTCCCTGACAGCCTTTGCTGTGATGTTAAAGATGCCCTGGATGTAAGGAGCCAATTTCTCATAGTAAGTCGAAGAAATAGAAACCAAGCACTCAAAAGCAGCCTGCCATAGAGAATGTGAGTACTGAACGGAGTCCCGACTTTGCACTATGTGAAAATTTGCACTCCTTTGCATGCTGTTACTGATCTTTCTTCACGTCACTTCTGTGGTACTGACTCCTCCACAATTACACCATTTAATCACCTCTTCGTTTGACCAATCATTCTGAACGTGCCCAAACAAAACATTACCACATCCCGTCCGAGACTCACGCTATACACTGTAAACCTTGCCATCCGAGCACCTTCTCTAGGACCTCCAGCTGCCAAACATCCATGTTTGTCACATGCTAGCCTTGGGGCAGCCATGCCTGGAGAATCACAACGCGTGGGACCCGAGGTGGAAAAGTTAGGATGATTACATTACAGCATGGATGATTACATAGTAATGTGGGCGATTCATGAGCTCTAGAGTCTCATCTTTGTGTCCAAATCCTTTCTGATTATAATTCTTACTCCTCATCAAGTTGTGCCGAAACAGCTTCGCATCAAAATCGGAATCAACAGCCACAGACGAGGAAGAAGAAGACTCAGAGAAGATAATAGCGAAGAACATGTGATGCGATCTGGGGTTTAACCTTTATGCAGTAGTCCAGACTGTGAATTCTGGCTGCAAGAGTGTCAGCAGCGAACGGGACTTCCGGTGTTGGAATCATTCAACGAATCCTTCAATGCACGAAAGTACGCATCCATTATGAACCAGACTGTATACGAGGATGAAGACGAGGTAACATCAGAGCTACAAGGATAAATCCCATTCTCAATGGCATCGTTCCCAATGATCAAAGCGGCAAAACACATGGACCCCACTCCAACGCAGCTGAAACTCACTCTACTGCCCAGTCTGACCGGCGTCGGAAAGGGTGGACTCTTCATCAGATGAGGTTGGTTTCTCATATAACCCTTGCCTTCTTGTAGTGCCCATTAAGCGTTATCACTAGCTCATCGAGGTCAAACTAGGTACGGCAAGCACGAACCTGAATGCTCTCATCAGCACATCCTTCTCTTGACGAAGCTTTGCTGCTTTCATGTAGTCACTTTCATCAAGAAGAAATTCCATTATAGTAGCTGATCCAATCTGGCCAGGATGGTGTTTCAGCTTACGAGCCAATGGACCCGTAAACTCAGGCTTGCCATTCATCACTTCACAAAACAAAGCAGGCAGAACCTCTGTAAGGAACTCCAAGATGTTGGCAGCAAAGCAAACCGTTGCGGCCACCGTTGACCCGACAGCAGTCCCGTTCACAAGTGCCAGACCTTCCTTTGCTTACAGTTGAAATGACAGATCAATAAATTCAATATCTCCTGCACTAGTAATATTTTTGCTTGGAATCTGATATGGGTTTCTCAACAAGGAGCGTGTGTCAAATAAATGGTTCCCAGATATTGTGTCAAAAGTCTGCTCTGTCCTTTCATGAGAAGAAAAACCTGGGGGTGGTGCTCTGTTGGCTGACACGTTCAAGGGCATTTAAGCGCATCATGGACTTTTGTGGGCAGTTCTTGGCTATAGTTGAGTGCTGCGTTGGCCATCTACTGGTAGAAGTATAGCAATGCAGCTTGGGGAAGCCAAAGGATATAGCAACAAGACCTCCTTATGATGTGATCAATGAAGGAGAGTGGGGTGACTAGGTTCATCTTCTATTGAAGAGCTGAGCACCAGAAAATCCATTCTCTGAATTTGTTTTCGCTTCAAACACATACTCACTGTCCTCCACTTGCAGGTCTGAGAGGAGAGGCACTTGGGTCTCTTCCACCTTGGCAGCCAAGGAGAGACAAGTCACAACTGCTAACTGGATCATCCACGGCTGTAGTATTTCCTCAAGGTACAACTTGAGCATTACCCTGCTTCCTCCTTATCCGAGATCTTTGCGCAAACCCGAACCATCTGGAGGAGCTTTATTCATCCTCAACCCCCATAAGCTTAGCTCTATGCTAGCTTTACCATGAATCCCTCAGGTAGGGACATACAGCCTGATGTACCACAAGGTAGGATACCGAGAACAGGGGAATGGCAAAACAAAACAGAGCACAAACCAATGAAACCAATAAAACAACCAGAGCCATGTTTCATGTATAGACAACAGGCTTGGCTGTAGGTGAGTGATCTAGAATACGTTCCATGGAGATAAGAACAAAATAAGACACCTATATGATTCATAGTGAAAACTAAAACAGAGCAGTATCTTTCTCAAATCACCCCAAGGAAAATATATGAAATAGCCATAATAAAATCCATGGACCAAATAGGAATCGTAAAACTGAACGTATAATCGAACAAATCCACAGAAAATATCAAGACAAAGGGAATGAGACTATAGTATGATAAAGAAAATCCCAGGATACAGGGCAGTCATACCTCTCTTTTCTTCTCCCTCAAGCTCTCTGTCTTCGCTCCTCTCTAGTTCCTCCTGTAGCAGCCTTCTATCCAAGCTATCTCTCAGAAAAACCACCGGACTCCTACTCTTTCTCCTCCCTGCACCTCTCTAAAAACAGATACACCACCTCTTCTCCTACTCTCGTTTCTTTCTCCTTTCAAAAATGCTCTCAAAAACCTCCTCTCTCAAGCTAAACTATCTGCTCTGTCTTTCTTAGCTTTTTTTTTTTCCCTCTCTTCTCCTTCTAGCCCTCCTGACTTTTTCTCACGACCTGCCTGAAACAGCCACCAAAAAACCTCCCCCTTACTCTGCAGCCTGCCTCCTCCTCAAAATATCTCTAACGGACTCTGAAAAGCACTCCTCCACTACTCTGCAGCTGCCAGACGACACCACCTTTCTCCTTTCATCCAGCTGGCTGACCCCCTTGTAACAGAAGATACGCTCCCCTCCTTCCAGAAAGTCCTCCACATGTCAAATTTCTATTGGTTCCTTAAATGCTCAGCTGATTCCCTAGCATCCATCCCTGAGTTGACACGTGGCAAAAATGGCTGCAGAAAATGACACCCAAATGGGGGTCTACAAATATGCCCCTCTTCGGTAGAGTTCACGAGTGTAAAGAATGTGAACACTAGAGTGAAAAGAAAGTGTGAATAGTGAGTGCAATGAAGTAAACTCTACCGAAGAACCAAGGAGACCCCCATGGGGACACCAGTGAGATACGAACTCACTCAGGCTAACGGATGAACAATGAGGCTCTAATCCTAAAAGGAAAGGAAGTCTCAAAAATGCCTCTGCAGCCACACTAAGGATCCAAGCTCCCTCTAAGACGTCTCCAAAAGCGACTCGAAGATCAATGTCAAAGATGAGTAACGGTCGAACCACCCTGGAGTACAAGAAAGAATGTGCCCGAAGGAGACTGCCCTATATGAACTATACGAGAATGCCAAGTGTAGGGTGCCCAACAACATGATCGAAATATGCGTCATGGATCTCAAAAGACTGTGTCATGTGTAGTGGAAAGGGAAGTCTAGAAGAGCACTGATGAATAGGCGATAAGCATCAAGTATCCAGGTGAGGAGAATGACTCTGAACGCCTAAAATGGAAATGTGACCCTGAATGTCATACTGAAGCAAAGACCTGGACGCCGAACTGACCTGATAGGAAGACTGAATGACCGATCTATATGGGTGCGGTCCCGACTCAAACTAAACACAAACTGATAGGGAAATGACCGATCGATATGGGTGCGGCCCCGACTCAAACTGAACTGATAAGAAGATGGCCGATTGACATAGGTGCGACCCTAGAAACTAAACTGTCATGACAAAGAGATGGCCGATCGTATAGGTGCGGTCCCAGAGACTGAACTGTCATGACAAAGAGATGGCCGATCGTATAGGTGCGGCTCCGACTCAAACTGACACGATAATGACCGATCGTATAGGTGCGGTCCCAAAAACTGAACTGTCATGACAAAGAGATGGCCGATCGTATAGGTGCGGCCTCGACTCAAACTGACACGATAATGACCGATCGTATAGGTGCGGTCCCAGAGACTGAACTGTCATGACAAAGAGATGGCCGATCGTATAGGTGCGGCCTCGACTCAAACTGACACGATAATGACCGATCGTATAGGTGCGGTCCCAGAAACTGAACTGTCATGACAAAGAGATGGCCGATCGTATAGGTGCGGCCCCGACTCAAACTGATAAGATGATGACCGATCGTATAGGTGCGGTCCTAGAAACTGAACTGACATGACAGGAAGATGGCCGATCGTATAGGTGCGGTCCCGACTCAAACTGATAAGATGATGACCGATCGTATAGGTGCGGTCCCAGAAACTGAACTGTCATGACAAAGAGATGGCCGATCGTATAGGTGCGGCCTCGACTCAAACTGACACGATAATGACCGATCGTATAGGTGCGGTCCCAGAAACTGAACTGTCATGACAAAGAGATGGCCGATCGTATAGGTGCGGCTCCGACTCAAACTGACACGATAATGACCGATCGTACAGGTGCGGTCCCAGAAACTGAACTGTCATGACAAAAAGATGGCCGATCGTATAGGTGCGGCTCCGACTCAAACTGACACGATAATGACCGATCGTATAGGTGCGGTCCCAGAAACTGAACTGTCATGACAAAGAGATGGCCGATCGTATAGGTGCGGCTCCGACTCAAACTGACACGATAATGACGATCGTATAGGTGCGGTCCCAGAAACTGAACTGTCATGACAAAGAGATGGCCGATCGTATAGGTGCGGCTCCGACTCAAACTGATATGACAGGAAGATGGCGATCGTATAGGTGCGGCCCCGACTCGAACTGATAAGATGATGACCGATCGTATAGGTGCGGTCCTAGAAACTGAACTGACATGACAGGAAGATGGCCGATCGTATAGGTGCGGCCCCGACTCGAACTGATAAGATGATGACCGATCGTATAGGTGCGGTCCCGACTCGAACTGACATGACAGGAAGATGGCCGATCGTATAGGTGCGGCCCCGACTCAAACTGATAAGATGCTGACCGATCGTATAGGTGCGGTCCTAGAAACTGAACTGACATGACAGGAAGATGGCCAATCGTATAGGTGCGGCCTCGACTCGAACTGATAAGATGATGACCGATCGTATAGGTGCGGTCTCGACTCGAACTGAACTGGTAGGAAGATGGCCGATCGATATAGGTGCGGCCCCGGACTCTAACAGACAAGACAATGACCGATCGTATAGGTGCGGTCCCGACTCGAACTGACATGACAGGAAGATGGCCGATCGTATAGGTGCGGCCCTGACTCAAACTGATAAGACAATGACCGATCGTATAGGTGCGGTCCCGACTCGAACTGAACTGATAGGAAAATGGCCGATCGTATAGGTGCGGCCCCGACTCAGACTGACAAGACAATGACCGATCGATATAGGTGCGGTCCCGACTCAAGATGAACACAAACTCAAACTGACAAGATGATGATGATGATCTGATCGAGTGACCCAAAGCCAAATGATACTAAGATGAAGATACCAGCAGACCAGGCCGGAGGGGATATGCCCCAGTATGACAACTCATGAGGATCGACAACTAGGTCGAAAGATAATGAAGTCCGTGAAAGGTCCGATGATCTCGGAGAAGGAGGGTATGCCCCAGTATGCAACTCAAGGGGTCGACAACTAGATCAAAAGTGAATGAAACCTATGGAAGGTCCAATGCTCTCGGAGAGAGGGTATGCCCCAGTATGACAACTCGAAGGGGTCAACAACTAGATCAAAGGTGAGTGAAGCCTATGGAAGGCTCAATGCTCTCGGAGAGGGGGTATGCCCCAGTATGCAATGATGAACAAACAGAGATGCAAAATGCCTCAAAAATACTGTACTCTGAGATATGCTCATCCATCATGTAATGAAAATGTCCAACCTCAAATAGGTAATGCCAAACAGGACCATGCATCGTGACACCATGCTGACAAAACAAAAATATCTGATGGATAAAACAGTGACGACTAGTGCCCGAAATGCAAAGAGTAAACAAAAATCACCACTCATCGTGCCAACTACCAAAATGAAAGCATCATCACTAATAAATCGGCAATCTGTCAGGCCCTGCCATCATGGAAGATGTTGAACCTAAAGTCCAAAAGAATGTATGAAAACATAACTAAGGCGATCGAGGACTGATCTACATCTCCTCCTAATCGAGAAAAGGGTGAAGTCATGTGCCACGGTAAGATGTGTAGGATAAAAAAAAGATGATGGTCAGGCTCTGGTATGATGGAAGGCATGAGAGCATCAAGGGTGAAATGTCTGAGTGTGAAACGAAAGATAGGGAGATATCCGAGATCATCCAAGTATGCCGAGGAGACTAAACCCGAGGTGTCGATACCTCCATAACCCATCAGAAGTAATAACCATGAACGGAAAGTCAGATCTCGATATCAAAACATCCGACTAGGTGGCTATGCCCCGGTATGCCATGAGGACAACATGAAATAATCCAATGATCTCCCTATCACTCGTCAAGTGCTCCAATGTCAAGAACCAATATGATCTCCCTCCAAAAGATGGGACATGCCCCAGTGTAAAGGATCCAAATAGGGTGGCTATGCTCCAATGAAAAATGCTCTCCATCCCGGCTATGCCCTAGTGTAAAGTAGTGTATCCGAGTCAACAAATCAATCAACCTCTACTCCTGGCGCCAAAACAGAAACATCTCAACATAATCCATATGAATCAGAATCCCCGGGCTCCATGAATGTGAATGCGGTGGCTATGCCCCAGTATAAACCAACTGAAGTGACTATGCTCCAATGAACAATCAAAGTCCATCACCAATGAGAGGGTTACACCTCAAATAGATCGTCATCCCAAAAATCAACCATCGATGAGTAGAATGTGTCCCAATGCAGAGTATCGAGTAGAGCAACTGTATCTCCAATAAAAACGCCCTCTGAAATGGCTATGCCCCAGTGTAGGGTCATCCCACAACTCCTAATCCATCGTAATCCAAGTGAAGAAGCGAACTGACTATGCCTCAGTGCAAGGCACCATCCCGAAAGAAAACGTCATCGATGAGTGGGGTATGCCCCAATGTAGATAATGTCGCCTCTGAAAATCCCATCACTGATAAGAGGGGTATGACCCAGTGTAAATCAACTCCCCATCCATCATGCTCTGAGAAATAATCACCGACCAAGCTCGAGTATTGCCCATGTGTGAGCCGTCAAACACAATGTGAAGTAATGGCCTCAGGGTGGTCTTCAGACACGGGACGTAACGTAGGCCAAGGTAATAGGGTGAAAGAAACGAAAGGAAACTAGGCTAAAAAAATTCCAATGATATAATCCCCATACCCCTCGTGCATGATATGCAATGCGTAGAAAACGTCATGAGTCCAGGACCTAGGGGTCCCCACACAAAAAGTGATGATAAATGAATGGTCACATCGAATGAACAAGTATGATGTATGGATGCTGAACCCAAGTCAAACATCAAGCAGGATGAGAAAAGAAAGAAATCAGATGAGGTAGAGTGGAATGGAGGAATAAAATAAAGATAGAAGAAGACGAAAAGATAGAAAAGTGAATGATGGTCAACTCGCATCAAAGCATGGAAAATAGTCACATCTGAAATAGATGGAATGATGGATAGAGAGCAAGGATCCAGAGATACTAAAGAAAAGGTCGCTCGCCTCTCTCACAAAAAAACAAATGGGCGAATCATACTCTCACCCAAAATGTACATCAAGATGAATCTCAAGAATAAGCTCCCATACGAGCTCTCTCTAACACATACACTCAATGAAACAAACTAGCACGTCCATACACATGCCCAATGGAGAATAATAAAATGAACAATGCGCTATCTTTTTTTTTTATTTTTTTATTTTTTATTTTTTTTTATTTTATTTTTTATTTTATTTTTTATTTTTTATTTTTTATTTTTTATTTTTTGCGCATACCCTAATCAATAATGAATGATCTCTCATGAAATACATAGCCAAATGGATAAACCCTCTCCACATACGAATGTAACATGAATCCTCACTAACCAGACAACCTCTCAAAATAACATCTCTGAACCACTGCCCATGGGGTGAATGATAGGAAAGAATGTGACAATCCTCCATACAGTGATGTGTGAAAAACCACCACTCAAGGTGAAACAAGGATAATGTCGAGTAATCAATGATGAGAGAAAAGACGGAACGAATATCACAAATGGTGATATGTGATACCGAAAAAAAGTGATGAGATGAACTCAAAGAGGAAAAAAATCACAATGAAGGGTGAGGAATGAGGCCTGAATATGTATGTCAGGTCTGGAACTCATGACGTATCCAATCATAGCATGCAAGCACTATAGGGTCCCCAACCCGGTGTAATAGGTAAATGAGGTGATGAAAGAAAAGGCTATGTGCTCATGTGAGGCTCAAAGGGCTAGCAACGGGTAACTCTATATGTGAGGGTGATAAAGTAAATAGGCTCATGAAACGATGGCCACCCATCCTTTGACCAAAACCTCGAACATCGTGCTTTCGAGATCTCACATGGCCAATACTAAAGACTGGCATCCATCCAACATAGTCATGGCGACTCCTCTGAAATCGTGTGAAAGCTCCCACTGATGCTCCGTGACAATCCTCAATGTCCTCTGACAATCAACTCACTCTATCATCACAAGCTACTCACCATCATCTCATAAAATCACCATCTCTAATCATCCCGACTCTCTGAAGTCATGTGCAATGGCTCAACAACATCGTCAAGTAGTCAAACCACTCTCTCACCATGATCCATCTATCATCGTGTAAAGCTCACCTCGGGTCTAACCATCTCGGACTCTACCTGGTCAAATCAAGGAAATGAATGGGAAGGATAGGCAATGCTACTGTAGTATGCTAAGGCGAATAAGGATGGCAAGGTCGTATGATGGTACCAAGAGGTGGTGTCATGTCAAGCTCAAAATGGGTAGGTCATCAAGTCTAAAAAGGCCAAGGTATGGATGTGGGTAGGTGCTGCCCTGATCAGAAGGTGAAATGGGTCACAGTCTCGAACTCCCTAGGTCGATCTCCTAATCCTAGGTCGATCTCCTAATCCTAGGTCAAAAGGCTCAATATCCTACATGATAGGTCAGGCCAAAGTGATCATGATGCATAAGTGAAAGATGTATCATATCGAAAGCATAACACGCATCAACACAAGATGTGTAAAACACACTCACGAGAAAAAGGCCACAATACTCAGATAAAATATCATATCACTAAATGAACCAACGAGTACATCATGTGTGAAATGGTAAAGGACTACAAACAACTGGACCCTCAACATGAAACTAAAAACAATGACCCTAAACCGAAAACAGGACTCAACAAAACAAAAACAACTCTGATGAACTGAAAACTGGACTCAACAAAATGGAAATGAGTCTGATGATGACCATAATCAAAATGAGAAATGCCCTGAACTGAACTGCTACCAAGTGATGTACCCATGCCGACTGACCCAAGTCCTCATCCTGGAAGGTCCCAGAACACCATACGCATCAGTACCCTCAATATCCAAATCAATCTACTGAAGACCAGGAGGAGGAGGAACTGCATGTGTAGAATGTGTAGGCAGGGGATTGGTGGTCACACTTGGCCTGGCCAAGTCAACCACCCCTGAATTGATCAAATCCTGTATCGCATGATGGAGTGTTGAACAATGATCAGTATCGTGCCCCGGAATCTGATGATACAAGCAGTGCTCATGTAAACGGAAATGAGGAGGAATAGGATGGGGCAAAGGCCTCGGTGCCAAAGGAACAATCACTCCAGCGTCTCTGAGCTTCTCAAAAGCTCTAGTCAAAGTCATACCCAACGGAGTGAACTGTCTCGCGGGCCTCTGTGCATATGGTCTAGGCGGTGGGTGAGTAGCGGCTCTCGGATGTGTGGTCGCGGCTGCATGCTAGTCTGAGGCAATATAAGGCTCCTGAGCATAATCCAGCTGATACTGATACTGTGGAAGAGAGAAAGGAGCTCTGACTGTAGGAGGCCTATAAGCTGAGTGATGCGTAGGCTCCGGTGCTTGATAAGCTAATAGCAAAACAAAAAAAACCCATTTTCCCGTCCTTTTTTGGACTAATAGATGTAATTAATTTACGAATCCAATAGAGTTAAATATTAATTAATTAGAACCCAAGTGGGGTTGATTGAGGGG
>JBAPGN010000579.1:0-11181 GCA_037355405.1 Vitis amurensis | reverse complement strand
AAAAAAAAAAAAAAATCGACTCTGGATCGAGAGGCCGTTCTAAATTGAAAAGAAATACCTCGGGTCAATTAAATAAAAATCGATCTGGTCGAGACTCTGGCTTTAAATGGAAAAGAAATGACTCTGTCACAAATGAAAAAACGACTCTAAGGTCGGAGAAGCTCTGGGCTCTACAATGAAAAGAAATGACTTGGGTCACAATATGGAAAAAACGACTTTGGTCGAGAGGCTCTGGGCTCTAAATGGAAAAGAAATGAACTCTGGGTTCGAAGCTCTGGGCTTTAAATGAAAATCGACTCTGTGTTCAAGAGCTCGGCTCTAAATGGGAAAACCGACTTGTGGTCGAGAGGCTCTGTGCTCTAATGGGGAAAAATCGACCTAAGCGGTCAGGAGCTCTGGGGCTCTAAATGGGGAAATCGATCTAAGGTCGAGAGCTCTGGGCTCTAAAATGAGAAAATCGACTCTCGTCCGAAGAGCTTTGCGGCTCTAAATGGAAAAAAAAATGACTCTGGGTCATAAAACGAAAAAAGGATTGGGCGAGAATAACTCTGGGCTCTCGTAATGAGAAAAAGAAATGACTCTGGTCAAGATCTGGGCTTTAAAATGGGGAAAAGAAAGAGACTCTGGGTCGAGAGCTCTGGGTCAAAATGGGAAAAGGGAAAAAAAAAATATCCGACTCTAGGTCGAAGAGCCTCTGGCTCAATAAAATGGAAAAATCGACTCTGGTCAAGAGCTCCAGCTGGGCTTCTAAAGGAAAATCGACTCTGTGGATCGAGAGCTCTAGGCTCTAAATGGAAATCGAATTCTGGTCTAAATGGGAAAATCGAACTCTTAGGTCGAGAGCTCTGGGCTCTAAATGGAAAGAAATGACTCAGCGCTGCACAAATGAAAAAAACACTCTGGGTCGACTGGCGTCGGCTTCTAAATTGGGAAAAGAAGAAGAAGAAGATATACTTCTGGGTCCATTAAATGAAAATCGACTTCTGGGGCTCTAAATGGAAAAGAATACTCCAGGTCATAAAACCGAAAATCGACTCTGGTGATCCGGGAGAGCTTTGGCTCAAATGGCCAAAGAAAATGGAGACAAACTCAAGAAGTGATAGGAGCAAAGTGATCTTCAAAGGTCGTGTGATTCGAAATGTGGGGCTTAAGGGTTAGACTTGTAAGGCTTAGGGGAAAAAAAGGTATTGCCCATTTAAATATGCTTCACAGTGCTGACAAACAAACCAATAAATCAACATTCGGCTAAAATCAAAGGTGTCTATAAAACGAATGCATCATGACAAACCTCTTGAAAACTCCTGAACTAAAAGGACTCCTATGTCTCAACAAGCTTGCTTCTGGCGACAACTCAAGAAATAAAGTCTCGGAGTGTGTATATCGTGGCTCATCTAAGAAGAAAGAAAAAAACTCAAAGTGCACTGTAAAATACACTGACTCATCTAGAATTAACCGATCCACAAGATAATCAATCGAAGGAAAACAATCTATCATCATTGAGCATCTGCCCTAAAGTAAAAGGATTTCCATTCCATGCTTGCCTCGGGTGTGACCTGATTGTGATCCACCTCATCTCAAACAAAATCCATATAGGATCCTGATACAGGTCAATCATCGAAGGGCTCAAAGGGTAGTACTTCAATCTGAAACCAAACTGGCTATTGATCCAAAACTCAAGAGATACTGCAAAGAGAAAATGGGGAAAATATTTGCCCCAGTATGAGAACCTAATTCAAGGTCATAAAGCTAAAACAACCGGACACCATCATCCATCCTCATATCATTGCCCAAAGTAAATCTCGTCAAGTGAGAGGATGGGTAATATGCCCCAGTGTGATAATCTAGATTGTCGAAGTCGATTTGTGTGAGACAAACAACTAACAATGATCGACCATCCTCGTACCCGTATACATAAAGATAAAGAAATCGGAGAAATGTGGGAATATGCCCATCAGTGTGAATATATGAGCAACAACACAAAGAATTGAAAATTCCAACATCATAATCAACTTCCTCAGCTCAAACAATAACTGCTAAGAAGGTCAGAATGATGCATCGACCAATGCCTCAAGGGAGACATCTAAATCGATCTCAAATGAATGTAGCCAAAATGATGAGGAATGTGGTAGATGCTCAAAAGTAAGAAACATGCTCTAATGAATCCTGACTGAAATCTGATAGGGATCTGGATAACCTCAAAGATGAGGAAAATGCCCCAGTAATTGGCCAATCTATAACTGCACTGGGAAAACTGCCTCCAACTCATAATAATCCACTATCTAATCTCAGAAGTTTACTCACGAAGGAACCACTAGGGCTCATGTATGCCACTAGTACGGATGATATATCTTTCAAACATACCTCAACTAGGATCTCTGATCGTGAAAATACTAGACTCAAAAAAATGCTCCACTAGGCTCATGCTCAAACCAAATGAAAGGGGATATGCCAGTATGGATATCTAATAGCACAACCAAAGGATTGGTGAATCCAATATTCCTTCAAGAACTGTCCTGTCACAAACCCAAAAACATCCATCAAAACACAATATTGCCAAGCAAGAGAGGAGAACAAAATGCCTTGCCAAAAGTAATCTTCCATAAAAAAGAACATAAGTAACGACCATACTCAACCAACTAACCCCCAAAAAAACTCTGTCCAAGTGGAAGACTGGTCAAAGATAACGTCTGAATCTCGTAGCCTCAGGTGTTCTTAAGACACGGGATGTAACGTAGGCCAAGGTGATAGCTGTGAAAGGAATGAAAGGAAACTGCTCAAAAATACCCGAATGATCAAACCCCGTACCTCGTGTACAAATGAATGCATAGAAAAAAATCTCATGAGCATTGGACTAGAAGTAACCAAAAGGAATGTCGATAACGAATGAGGAGAAGAAAAGATGAATGGTCAAACCACAATTAAATATTTAATTGTATGTTGAAGAAGGAATTTCAACATCAGTAATGGGTATCAATATGTAGGAATGAAAAAAGGTGGAACAAAGATCTGGAAAGAGTAATGGCGATACAAAGAAAGCAATGAAGAAAGTGACGAGTGTATGGTTAACCCATTTAGTACAAATTAAAGGAAAGTTCATATCACTCAATGAGGATGGGGGTAAGGCAATGATCCGGAGACCCTAGTTAAAAAAGATTACTCATCTCTCATACTAATATATCAACATGATCCAAAAAGCATAGGGATCTCATAGAACTCTCATATAACCCTCGACACTCCAAATGCTAACAAGAGTGGCTCAAGGACTGAAAACTCATAAAAAAACTCACAAACCCACATGACAAATATACCCAATAAATGAACCCAAAAAGGTGGATAAAACCAATGGAACAGAACCATACATGGAGCACTATTCATTGCGCTTTCTTTCTTTTTTCTTTTTTTTTCTGATTTTTAATTGATTTTTTTTTTTTTTTTTTTTTTTTTTTTTTTTTTGCGCATGGCTCTGATCATCAATGAATCCAACTCCAATGGAAAAATATGAGGAATGAACAAACTCTCTCTGACCACTGATTGGATACATGAACCCCAACCCTTGAGACAACCTCTCAAACTAAAAATCTTCCGAATCAATGTCAAATGATGGAATGAATAGAGTGATATGACTGCCCTCTTTGCACTAAGACGTGAAGAAATCATCAACCCAAGGAAGAGAATAGATAAGATTGAAAGCAAATAATGATAGAGACAAGAAAGAGAATGGATATATGATGATAATAAAATAGAACAAATAGGGTGATAAGAGGATGGTAACAAAATGAGAAGATAGACCTATAAGTCTAAAGCTTCATGAGACTTTTCCTAGCAAAAGCATGCATATACATCAAAGGGCCCCCAACCCGGGGTATAGAAATGGTAATCAAAGCTATAAGAAAGAAATAAGGCTATAACATACCACGCGAAGCTCAATGGGTTTAGCAACGGTCTAATATGTAAGAGGTGATAAAGTATGAGGCTAACAGAAATGATGGGCCACCCATCCTGCGACCACGGTCTCAAACATAATACTTCTTTAGCTGATCCACGTTGGTAGGCTCTGAAAATTGGTTTCCATCTAAGTCTGTCAACCATAGTAGCCCCTTCTGGAGTCAACTCTAGGGAAAACATAAGGCCCACTCCAACTAGGTCTAAAACTTTCCTCTAGGGTCTCCAATCAAACCTTTGAGAATCCTCAAAACTAAGTCCCCTTTTTGCAATGGTCTAGGCTTAACCCGTTTCTTGAAGGCACGAGCCATCTTTCTCTAATAGGCCTGAACATGATCTGCCGCTCTCAATCTCCTCTCATCTAAAAGGTTAAGTTGATCAAATCGAGCCTGAGCCCCACTCTGTCTCAGAAATTCTGTGCTCAAGGGCTACTCTCAACGAGCCCATTCTGTCTCGACTGGCAAAACAGCCTCCATACCATACACTAGAAGAGTAAGGCGTAGCTCCTGTAGAAGTACGAAAAGATGTATGATATGCCCACAACGCAAAAGGAAGCTTCTCTGACCAATCTCGAGAAGTCTCAACCATTTTCCTCAAAATCCTCTTAATATTCTTGTTTGCAGCCTCTATTGCCCCGTTGGTCTGTGGCCTATATGCTGAAGATCTATGATGTCGGATGGCATACTTCTGCAACAAAGTATCTACCTCAGCTCGGAAATGCACCCCTCTGTCGGAAATCAACTCATGAGGAACCCCATAGCGGCAAATGATGTGTGATCTGATAAAACTGGCAACCCTAACAAATGTCAACCTCGCATATGATGCGGCTTCCACCCACTTGGTGAAATAATCTATGGCAACTAGGATGAACTCATGACCACTGGACGATTTTGGTGAAACCTTCCCAATAATATCAATGCCCCATACTGAAAATGGCCATGGCGAGGTCAAAGCGTGTAACTCTGATGGCGGTGCATGAATGAGATCACCATGAATCTGACACTCTGGGCATTTCTGAACAAACTGACAACAATCTGTCTCCATAGTCAACCAGAAGTAACCCGTCCTCATAATCTTACGAGCTAGCATGTGTCCTCCCATATGCGGACCACAAACTCCTGCATGAACCTCTCTCATCACTCGATTTGCAGAGGCTCGATCTAAACATAATAGAAGCATACCATCAGCTGATCTCCTGTATAAGGTATCTCCACAAATCACAAATCTAGTGGCCAAATTCCTCAGTGCTCTCCGATCCTTGGTAGTGGCTACCTCAGGATATGTGCCAGATCTAAGGAGCTGATAAATGTCATGATACCAAGGTAGGTCATCTTGGACCTCTGTCTCTCCAATCAAACAACAATAGGCGGGTGCAGACCTCAACTCAATCAGCAATGGACGTATGACTACATCAATCGGAATGTCTACGGAGGAAGCTAAGGTAGCTAAGGCGTCAGCAAATCGGTTTTGCGCTCTAGGCAGATGAACATATCTCAAGTCATCAAGTCTCGCAACCAACAACTCTAAATAAGCATGATATGGCCTAAGCTTCACGTCCTTAGTCTTCCAATCCCCCTGAATCTGCCTGAGTACCAGATTGGAGTCACCAAATACCTCCATCTGTCTAATGTCAAGCTCCAATGCAGTCTCTAAACCAAGGATACAAGCCTCATACTCAACTATGTTATTCGTGGTAGGATGTCGATCAGAGAATGCCAGACGAACGGACCTCGGAATATGATCACCCTGAGGGGATACCAATAGAACACCTATCTCATACCCTGACTGATTGGCTGCACCATCGAAGTACATGCACCATCCTGATAAGCTGGTCATAGCAACAAACTCCTCATCTGGAAAATCATCATCAACTGGTCTATCCTCAGATGTCAGTAATGAAGCCAAATGATCGGCGACAATACTTCCCTTAATAGACTTCTGAGAAACATATTGAATATCAAACTCTGTCAGGAGTACGAGCCATCTCATCAATCTACCAGTCAATGCAGGTCTATCAAACAGATACCTCAAAGGATCTAACCGAGAAATCAAGCACACCGAATACTCAGTCATGTAGTGTCTTAATCTCCTGGTGGCCCAAACTAACGCTAAACACATGCGCTCAATCATAACATATCTCATCTCATACTCCAGCACCCTCTTACTCAAATAGTAGATCGCTCGCTCTTTCCCGGAGTCATCGAGCTGAGCTAGCATGCATCCCAAGGTCATGTTGAAACTGACAAATACAGAAGAAGTGGACGTCCTGGCATAGGAGGCACTAAAACAGAAGGAGAAAGCAAATACTCCTTGATCTTCTCAAATGCAATCTGGTAATCGTCATTCCAAACCGTTGGCTGATTCTTCCTCAAAAGACGAAAGATGGGCTCACATATGTCTGTCAATCTGGCTATGAAACGACTAATATACTATAACCTGCCTAGAAAACCCCTGATCTCTTTCTCAGTCCTCGATACAGGCATGTCAAGTATGGCTTTGATTTTATCTGGGTCGACCTCTATGCCCCGATCATTGACCATATGCCCCAACAGTTTCCCAGAAGTCACTCCAAAGGTGCACTTCTTAGGGTTTAGCCTCAGTCTGAATTTCCGAATCCTCTCCAAGAATCTTTCTAGGGCCGCTAGGTGATCTGCTCTACCTCGGGATTTCACAATCATATCATCCACATAAACTTCCACATCCTTATGCATCATGTTATGAAACAAAGTGGTAGCAGCTCTCTGATAAGTAGCTCCTGCATTCTTCAACCCAAATGGCATAACTCTATAACAGTAGGTACCCCACTCGGTAATGAAGGTTGTCTTCTCCATATCCTCTGGAGCCATCAAAATCTAATTATACCCCGAGAATCCATCCATGAAAGACAACATCGAATGGTCTGCGGTGCTATCAACCAACAAATCAATATGTGGGAGGGGAAAATCATCCTTAGGGCTGGCTTTATTAAGGTCTTTGAAATCGACACAAACTCTAACCTTGCTATCCTTTTTGGGAACTGGGACGACATTAGCCAACCACTCGGGATACTCAACTACTGATATAAACCCAACACTAAGTTGTTTCTAAATTTCTTCTTTCACCTGTAGACTCCAACGTGGGTGTAATCGCCTCAATTTCTGCTTAACTGGTCTAACATGTGGCAGAATTGGCAGATGGTGTTGGACTATAGAGGGATCCAGACCTGGCATGTCCTCATAAGACCATGCAAAAACATCCAAGTATGATCTGAGTAAATGAATAAGTATATCTCTCTCGTCTATAGAGAGGGGGTGAACCAATTTTCAGCTCTCTAGGCTGATCCTCTGTGCCAAAATCAACAGTCTCAACATCCCCTGCAGTAGGTAAAACCCTCTCATTTATCGAGTCCGAGTCATGATCGGAAGAGTCTCTATCTGAATTAGGCTGCATGAACTCATCATCTATATCAAGTATCTGTGGAGTGAGTGAGTAGGGTGCAGATATATAAATACTATCACAAGAGGCATGCAAATACTCAAAAATACTCAAATCCATAGATATGAAATCATAAACATCGTCAGAGCGGGAAATGAATCCCGATAAAATGTCAAATGAAAGAGGTGGGTCCACAAAGTCGGACGCTCCCTCAATAAAGCGAAAAGTGTCCTCAAACTCATCATCACCAACTGTAACATCCTCCATAAGCTCTGGAGCAAGAACCATCTGGGTCTCCTCGGCAACCTCGATAGCAAACACCCCAACATATCAAACGGTGAAGCAAACTCAGGCTGAACCACCTCGACGATCTGACCCACACTCATATCCATCTCATCCTGATACTCGTCATAAGGAACAACTCCATCAGTCACCCCAGTAGGCTCAAAGTCTACTCCATAGTCAGTAGTCTCCTCTGGAAAGCACAATGATAGGAAACTAGCTCGATCTGGTGACGAAGGAGCAATCATCACTGAAACTGGTGCACCAGAAGTCTCATCTCCTAACTGTAAATGGTGAAACTGATGTTGAAGCTCATCCACTCCCTCTATATCAGTCGCAGCATCATAATTCTCCATATGAGGATGGGTCTCTGATCCTCTAATGAAATAGTCCGCCAAGCTCATCCTATAAGGACGAACAGGATAATCGAATGGTGTGCAAGTCAGACGGGCTCTCACTCTCTCCCGGTGTAGACGCGCCATATACCTATAGTCAGCTTCTGTAGGAACAAACCCAAGCCCGAATGGTGCATCATGATCAACAGTAGCCACAAACTCCATGGGTCCATGCTGACGTCGCCCCAATCCTAAACCGGGCATAAAAGACATACCTCTCATCATGTCCAATACCACCGTACTGCTATGCTGGTCAAATGACATAGCTACGAGATCTCTGCCAAAGTCCCCAACCTCGAGAGTCTGCACCTCATCAAATGTAAACCCAATCAAAAATAGGTCATCCTCACCATGACTGATCTGAAGCACTGGCTCGAATGAAGCAAACATATCTCTAGAAGACCGTACTGTGATGACCTGCCCATCATGTATAAACTTCACCTTCTGATGAAGGGAAGATGGAATAGCCCCGGCCCTGTGAATCCATGGTCGGCCCAGAAGCAGGTAAAAGGATGTGGGAATCCTCAAAACCTGAAATAGGATGGGAAATGTAGTCGGACCAATCATCAACTCTATCATCAAAGTACCCATGACCTCCCTCTTAGTACTATCATATGCTCTGACCGTCTGTGTAAAGGTACCAAAGTCTGAAGGTGCATAACCAAGAGCAATAGCAGTAGCCAATGGGCAAACGTTCAAGGTTGAGCCATTGTCCAATAGGACGGATGGAACTCTGTGGCCTGAACAACCAACTGTAATATATAAAGGGTGTGTATGGTCTGAACCCTCTGGTGGCAAGTCATCATCTGAGAACACAATACATGTGGCCCTGTCGGCCGTCATCATGTGAATCAACCCCTCCGGGGTAGTGTGGTCTCTACGCGGATCTGGCTCAAAGCCCGAATCAATGCATCTCTATGAGTACTAGAAGATGCTAACAAACTCCAGATAGATATGCGGGCCTGTGTACTCTATAACTGCCTCAATATCTCATCATCCTCTCTCCTGACCTCCTCATGAGAAACCGCGCCATCAAATGGCCTGGCTACTAGAGGTGGGGGCCGAGCTACTCTCCCACTACGGGTCACAATCTGTACATCTCTCCCCTCTAAATCATCATCATCTAGCCGTAGGATAAATGGGGCGGGCGGGCTCTGACGTGCTGTAGTCGGTGGTGCAATAGGAGTCAACTCAAATGGTATCCAATCTGAAATCAAACTGAACGGAGTAAAAGTCTGAGAACCCACTGTATCAACCTCATAACCATCATCCAAAACAATCGGCTCTGGCAATCCATCATCCCAACTCATCATGTGTATGTTGTCATCCTCTACAAAATCTATATGATGGATACCACCCGGGGGTGGTGGCACTGCATGTGTAGAGTGAGCCGGTAGAGGGTTCGTGGTTACACTTGGCTGTCCCAAGTTAACCAGACCATGATCTATCAAGTCTTGTATAGCATGTCTCAAGGCAGTGCAATGATCTGTTTCATGCCTTGGACCCTGATGGTAGGAACAATGTAGATCCATCCTAAAGCGCGGTGGCACAGGTTAGGGTACAGGCCTAGGTGCCAACTGAGTCAACAAACCACCCTCCATGAGCTTTTGGAAAGCTCGACTCAAAGGCATACCTAGCTGGAAGAACTGTCGCGTCGGCCTCTGTACAAGAGGAATAGTAGTCTATGGAGCTCGAGGCCGAGGATATAAGGTAGGAGGCCTCTCTGAGACTTGTGCAGCAAAAACAGGCTCTGGGGTCTGGTGTAGGTATGTAGGAGTCATGGGCCTGGGTGGTCTATACTGAGCATAATGCTGTGGGTAATAGGCTCGTGAAGTCTGCCCGAATGTCTGATAGCGCCTGGGAGATCTCGATCCTATTGAACTGATAGCACTCACATCTCCTGGTCTTTGTCCTCCTAAGGGCTTCCTCCCCTTTGAATCAGAAGGAGAAGACTCGGGCCACAACCCTCTAGCAATGCCCTCCTCTATGCCGTATAGGGCCTGTACCAAGGATCCAAAATCCATATGAGGAAATCCCATCAAATGTCTAGCAAATCTAGGCTGTAAACTCCTCAAAATCATACTAATTTGGTCCTTCTCGGAAGGACGATCAACAATCTGGGCAATCTTCTCCCTCCACCGGGAGATAAATGAAGTAACCGACTCATCTAGCCCTTATCTCAAGGCCTCTAACTCTCTCCTCGAAACATCAATGACAGTGTTAAACGCGAACTGTCTCAAAAATTCTTGGGCTAAGTCATCCCAAGTCCTACGGCGTGAAGCGTCTAAAGAAGCAAACCAACGCTGTGCCGCACCACTCAAGGACATGGGAAAAAGCATAATCAAATGGGCCTCATCCAACCCGTGGGCCCTCATCACACTACTATATAACCTCAAATGAATCTTAGGGCAACCTATGCCCGTATACCTCTCAATCTCTAGCATCCTGAACTGAGTCGGTAAACTGACTACCGGTGCTACATCGAAATCATCCCAATTGATGTCTCCATCCGAAACCCTCATCTGTCTCATTTTCTGCTCTAGTCTATCCATAATGCATGTGCATCCTCTGATGCCTGAATGGGTGCTACAACAGGAGGTGGGGTAGCATCAGTCTGACTATGTAAAACATACGGTGTCGGGTGTGGAACTGACTGACTGAGTGGAGGGGGTGGTGGTGCCGTAAAGTCATACTGTGCACCATCCTGAGGTGGGGTGATTCGACTCATGGTAGCTTGGCTTTAAAGGCGTATCAACAAAATTTATACCTTGAATACTATTACTAAAGTAGCCAAGCTACTATAGCATAGTGGTTCTAGGATCGTTTCACTGGGAAGGGTTTTTCGCAAAACACAAGTGATATTCAAAATTAGGCAAATAGGTGATTTCTTATGGATGTTAGCTTTAAAAGAAGATGTAAATGTTTTAGAAAGATTTAAACTAATCTAAGCTAACATTAAAGATTAACATATGGAAAGGGTGTTAAAAAAACAAGTTTCTCAAAAGGATCGATAGCTATGCTCTGGCTCTTATGCAAATTGGAAATCTACAGGATAGGCCGCTCGCGTTGGGGTTGCAACATATGGTGATGCTTGCTTCCCAAAACCGGTATGGATTAGCCAAATCAAGTTTTAATCCTTTAAAATGGC
>JBAPGN010000578.1:0-25562 GCA_037355405.1 Vitis amurensis | reverse complement strand
TACAATTGCTAAGGCTGGCGATGTATGCTCTTGAAAGAAGATGATGACAATGAAAGCAAGTTGGCAGCCATGACAAGAAGATTGGGGAGCTGGAGCTTAAAAGAATTCATGAGTGCAGCTGTTGCTGAAAAGCACTGTGCAATTGAAGTTTGTGTCCGCCAATGTCAATCATATGAAATTTTTGGTGGAGGAAGTGCCCTGCAATTTCACCCTTGATAAGGAAATGTAATAGAGATCAAAGCAAATGTTGTTGGACAATTCAAAGGCCCAATAACAACTGTTCCCTATGGAAATACTTACAATTCTAATTGGAGAAATCATCCAAATTTTCATGGAAGGCTAGAGCAACTCAATACAACAGCCGGATCCACCATCTCAGCAATCTTCAAGTATTGAACAAGCAGATCACCAATCTCAGCAAGGTAGTGAGAGACTTTTGTTGGAAAGCAAGAAGCCACCAATGCTAGAGTTGATCAAGAGAATAGATAGATGGAATGCAAAATGATATGAATCAAAAATTTGATAACATCCAGTATTCAATCTCCAGGCTTACAAATTTGAATACATTGCAAGAAAAGGGAAGATTTCCTTCTCAACCTCACCAAAATCCCAAAGGTGTCCATGAAGTGGAAAACCAAGAGGGAGAATCATCACAGGTGAAAGATGTCAAAGCTTTGATCACTCTAAGGAGTGGTAAGAAAATTGAGCAGCCAACACCCAAGCCACATGCTGAGAAAGAAGAAGAGGTAAAAAAGGGGAATGAAATGGAAGATAAAGAGAGTGAGATCAGTGAAGAAAAGAAGGACTCTGATTCAACAATGAAAGCAATGCCAGAGAAAGAGCTTTTGAAGGAAGAGATGCTGAAGAAATCAACTTCTCCACCTTTTCCTCAAGCATTACAGGGGAAAAAGGGGATCAGAAATGCAGCTGAAATCCTTGAAGTCTTGAGGCAAGTGAAAGTTAATATTCCAGTGCTGGATATGATTAAACAAGTTCCAACGTATGCAAAATTCCTAAAGGACTTGTGTACTATCAAAAGAGGGTTGACTGTAAACAAGAAAACTTCTTCGACCTGAGCAAGTAAGTGGCAATCTCATTAAGTCCTCCTTTGAAGTATAAAGACCCTGGAAGCCCTACCATTTCAGTCATGATTGGAGGAAAGGTAGTGGAGAAAGCCTTGTTAGATTTGGGAGCCAGTGTGAATTTGCTTCCATATACTGTCTACAAGCAATTGGGCCTTGGAGAGTTGACGTGGAGAAGCAACATGGAACTGAGCACCAAAAATACCGATGGGCGCAGAGAAGCCAACACAATCACTTTATCTTTGGCAGATAGATCAGTGAAAATTCCAAGAGGGGTAATTGAGGATGTATTGGTTCAAGTAGATAATTTCTACTATCCAGTAGATTTTATTGTTCTTGATACAGATCCTACTGTAAAGGAAGCTAATTTAGTTTCCTATCATCCTTGTAGGAATTTCTTGGCAACTTCAAATGCAATCATGCAACTGTAGAAATGGGCTTATGCCACTACTTGGTAAAAGACACTAGCATCCTAAATATATTCTATATGTCTAAAAGCAAATCACTCGCGGATCCAGAAGAAGAAGGACCAGAGGAGTAGTATTATTGATACTTGGTGGAGAGATAGCATATCAAAATATGCAAGAAAAGTTGAAATGAAAGTCTTGTGGATTTGAGGTATTTTCTGAAATCGCCTATGGGCTTGCCACTCTACAAGTTGGGAGAAAGATAGAAGGGATTCTACCTTGTCAATAAGGAAGGAGGAACAAAAAAAACAAAAAAAAAAACAAAAAAAGGTACCAAAAAATTCCAACACGATCACGCGGTGCGTCTGCCAGAGGTGGTTTGGAGTTCAGTCAGTGTCTGGTCTTTGCTGAGGTGAGTTTGTAGTCAGCTGTGAAGGTAAAAAAAAAAAAAAAACGTTTTAAAATTACAAAAAAAAAGTTGTTGAAAAAGAATTCCAAAACTCAATCTGAAGCCTCTACCTGTGGAGCTGAAATATACCTATATGGAGGAGAATAATCAATGTCCTGTTGTGATATCTTCATCTCTGACTAGTCATCAAGAGAATTGCTTAATGGAAGTTCTCAAGAGGTTGTAAGAAGGCAATAGGATGGCAAATATCTGATTTGAAAGGCATTAGCCTTTAGTTTGTACTCATCATAATTAATGGAGAAGGAAGCAAAGCCAATTTCGTCAATTTCAAAGAAGGTTGAATCCTCATCTACAAGAGGTGGTGCGAGCTGAGGTGCTGAAGCTACTTCAAGCAGGAATCATTTATCCTAATATCTGATAGCCCTTGGGTGAGTCCTACTCAAGTGGTACCTAAGAAAGTCAGGATCACAGTGGTTAAGAATGAAAAAGGGGGAAGAAATTACTACACGCCTCACTTCAGGTTGGAGGGTGTGTATTGATTATAGAAAGCTGAATGCTGTAACCAGGAAAGACCATTTTCCATTGCCATTTATTGACCAAGTGCTGGAGAGAGTCTCTGGACATCCATTCTATTGTTTCTTGGATGGATATTCAGGGTATTTTCAGATTGAAATTGATTTGGCAGATCAGGAAAAGACCACTTTTACATGTCCATTTGGAACATTTGCTTATAGAAGAATGCCTTTTGGTTTATGCAATGCACCTGCTACATTCCAAAGATGTATGTTGAGTATTTTCAGTGATATGGTGGAGCGAATTATGGAGGTTTTCATGGATAACATCACCGTATATGGAGGTACATTTGAGAAATGCTTGGTTAATTTGGAATCAGTTCTTCATAGATGCATTGAAAAAGACCTGGTGCTCAACTGGGAGAAATGCCATTTTATGGCACGTCAAGGAATTGTCCTTGGTCATATCATTTCTGAAAAAGACATTGAGGTTGATAAAGCAAAGGTGGAGCTCATTGTCAAATTACCATCTCCAACAACTGTAAAAGGAGTAAGGCAGTTCCTTGGCCATGCAGGTTTCTATAGGAGGTTTATAAAAGGTTTTTCAAGTCTTTCAAAACCTCTTTGTGAGCTGTTAGCTAAGGATACTAAGTTTATATGGAATGAAAGGTGTCAGCATAGCTTTGATCAACTGAAGAAATTCTTAACAACAACTCCAATAGTTAGAGCCCCTAACTGGCAATTACCTTTTGAACTGATGTGTGATGCCAGTGATTTTGCTATAGGAGCTGTTCTTGGCCAAAGAGAAGATGGGAAGCCCTATGTGATTTACTATGCAAGTAAAACACTAAATGAAGCTCAAAGGAATTACACAACTACAGAGAAAGAATTGTTAGCTGTGGTATTTGCTTTGGATAAATTTCGAGCTTATTTGGTGGGGTCTTTCATCATTGTGTTTACCGACCATTCAGCCTTGAAGTATTTATTGACAAAGCAAGATGCAAAAGCAAGGTTGATTAGATGGATTCTTTTGTTACAAGAATTCGATCTTCAAATCAAAGATAAGAAAAGAGTGGAGAATGTGGTAGCTGACCACTTGTCAAGGTTAGTTATAGCACATAATTCTCATCCCTTGCCTATTAATGATGATTTTCCTGAGGAATCACTCATGTTCCTAGTGAAAACTCCTTGGTATGCTCATATTGCTAATTATTTAGTGACTGGTGAAATTCCAAGTGAGTGGAATGCACAGGACAGAAAGCACTTCTTTGCCAAAATACATGCTTATTATTGGGAAGAGCCCTTTCTCTTCAAGTATTGTGCAGATCAGATCATTAGGAAATGTGTTCCTGAAGATGAGCAGCAAGGGATTCTATCTCATTGTCATGAGAATGCATGTGGAGGCTACTTTGCCTCTCAGAAAACAGCTATGAAGGTATTGCAATCAGGTTTTACTTGGCCATCTCTTTTTAAAGATGCCCATATCATGTGTAGGAATTGTGATAGATGCCAAAGGCTTGGAAAGCTAACAAAAAGAAATCAAATGCCTATGAACCCCATTCTAATAGTTGAGTTATTTGATGTATGGGGTATTGACTTCATGGGACCCTTCCCAATGTCTTTTGGTAATTCTTACATTTTGGTGGGGGTAGATTATGTTTCTAAATGGGTTGAGGCAATCCCCTGTAAACAAAATGATCACAAGGTAGTTCTCAAGTTTCTTAAAGAGAACATTTTCTCAAGATTTGGGGTGCCCAAAGCCATAATCAGTGATGGAGGTGCTCATTTTTGCAACAAACCTTTTGAAGCTCTGTTATCCAAGTATGGAGTGAAGCATAAGGTGGCTACACCTTATCATCCTCAAACTTCCGGGCAAGTGGAGCTAGCTAAGAGGGAAATAAAGAACATTTTGATGAAAGTGGTGAATTCCAACAGAAAAGATTGGTCTATTAGGCTTCATGATTCATTGTGGGCATATAGGACAGCTTATAAGACTATTCTTGGGCTGTCTCCCTATCGTCTTGTCTATGGTAAAGCATGCCATCTCCCTGTGGAAGTTGAATACAAAGCTTGGTGGGCAATAAAGAAGCTGAACATGGATTTGATCAAGGCAGGAGAAAAGAGATTTCTAGACCTTAATGAGATGGAGGAATTGAGAAATAATGCTTATATCAATTCCAAATTTGCAAAGCAGAGGATGAAGAAATGGCATGATCAACTCATCTCCAACAAGGAATTTCAGGAAGGGCAAAAAGTTCTGATGTATGACTCAAGACTCCATATCTTTCCTGGGAAGCTCAAGTCAAGATGGATTGGTCCATTTGTTATTCACCGAGTATATTCCAATGGAGTGGTGGACTTATTGAATTCCAATGGCAAGGATAGCTTTAGAGTCAATGGATATCGTCTTAAGCCGTTCATGGAGTCATTCAAATCAGAAAAGGAGGCAATCAACCTCCTTGAACCTCAAAAAGCCTAAGTGAAAAAGGGTTTGCTGGACGTGGTTTTACCACAGTCCAAAATTTTTGTAAATTTTGTAAATTTTCAAGTTGTTTCCATACTTTTGATCTTAGTTTTTGATCTTAAATCATGTTTTTAGGTGTGTTTTAATCGTTTTATATGATCCCAGGTGGAAGAAATTTCAAGGGGATTGAAAAGAAAAAAATCGGGTCGAAATTGGAGCCGAAACAGAGCAAAAACAGGGGAAAAACAGAGCTCTGCAAAATCTCGCAGGGTGAAGGAAACCTCTGCGAAATGAGCATTTTGTTGCCAAACCATTCCACAGCACTGTAGAAGTCTCTGCGAGTGTATTTCGCAGCTGCGAAAGTGAATTTGGCACACGAGTGCCATTTCGCAGTACAGTAGCATCCATTTCGCAGTTGCGAAACGCATTACGAAATGGAAAAGCGTGATTTCGCACCAAAAGTCCTATTCCGCAGGGTATTTCGCAATTGCGAAAGTGGATTTGGCACACGAGTGCCATTTCGCAGCATAGTAACATCAATTTCGCAGCTGCGAAACTCACTGCGAAGTTGCTGCGAAAATGGCAAATTGCTGCGAAAATGGCGTTTTGTTGCGAGACTTAAACTGACCCTTGGGCTTCCGTTTTTCCTATTTATACCGGTCATTTCCATTGCGAAAAGGGTTTCAAAAATCAGAGCACCATTCTCGCAGCCCCTTCATCTTCTTCGCCAAGCCTCGCCGTCCGAATCTCCGGTCGTTTTCCCCGTTCAGCAACGCCGGCCAAAGATCGATGGCCCGAAATGGCACGAACTAGAGGAGCAAAATCTTCATCTCCGTCGAACCGCAAAAGGAGTCTGCGAAAGGAGCCAAGTCCAGGTTCTGTTCCAGAACCTGCTCCAAAGCCTTCGCCGTCGAGACCAAATCCTCCTCCAGTGAAGCCGGTGCCACCAAAGCCGCCGACAAGGCGATATTTAACAAGGTCAGGCGGTCGGCCATTGAAGAAGAAACCCAGGGTTGAGAGCTCAGAACCAATCGATTTGACTGAGCAATCCCCAAATCCATCACCGGTTCAATCTCCGGTATCTTCATCAAATCCTTCACCGGTTCAAACTCCAGTGCCGTCACCGGTTCCCTCGCTGAGTCCTCTACCAATTCCATCGCCGATACCATCTCCGGCACCCCAAGAAAAAGCTCAGGAGCCTCAAGCGCCAATTCCAGAGCCCCAAACTGCAACTGAAGCACCTCTGGAAGAAGTGATCCGAAGGCCAATGCTGCCCCAGCCCCCAATCGAAGGAAACTTGGATTGTCGAACTCGGGCATTCCATTCTGAGCTTTGCTTCGATTTAGCAGCATTTAGAGTGAGGCCTGAGCTAGCCCAATCATTCCAGCTGCTGAGGAGGTATCATATGGAGCATCTGCTAGCTCCAAGGGATTTTTTCTATCCTCGAATAGCCACGGATTTCTACCAGTCCATGACAACCAAAGAGGTAAGAAATCCAACTCTGATCTATTTCACAATTGATGGGAGACATGGTTGGTTCGTCCCTAATTCTGATCACAAATCCCCAACAGCGGTGCCATTTGGTTCTATCCCCGGCAACGGCGCCATTTGATTCGTGCCCAATTGGTGTCTCAGCTGATTCGTGTCCAGCTGGTGCTCCTTGAGTGAGGGAGTAATCAACAAAATTTATAACCTATAACACCATACACTAGGGTAGCAAAGACAAAGCTACTATAGCATAGTGGCTCTAGGATCGTCCACTGGGATGGGTTTTTACTTTACAATTGATATTAATTCAAAGATGAATTGGTGCCTTTTCATTTCAAGGTTAGCTATAAAAGAAAACATAAAGATGTTTGAAAGCAAAAGGTTTGGTTTTAAACTAACTAAAAAGAAAGTAATGGGAATTACTTATGAAGAAAAGTGTTTCTTGGAGTTCAGATCACTAGGCTCAGGTTCCTCATACAAAAAGGAGATTTCCGGTCACTTGTTTATTTTCCTCGCATTAGAGAATTAACATATAGTTCCTTCTCTAACCGGTGTTGTACAGATGCTTCCCATTAATGGGTTCAAACACTAAATCTCTCTCACTGATGCATCTTGCAATGGCTCGTGCCTCTCACCTAGCATTTGCCATTCAAGGTGATCTTTAACCTTGGATTACCCGTCAAAAGCTCGCAAGAGATAACCAATGGATGTCTCCTTGGAGTCCAAAAGCTTATCAAGTGTTGGCTATTCTAGAAAATCCTACCCTGAAGTCACCTACCAGAGGCTCGCAAGGGGTAAACTAGTGCATTTCCATGGTAGGAAATCACTTGCCTTACCAAGTGTTGGCCCAGGTGACTCCAAGGTGTTTCAAGTTAACTAAAAACATGAAAACCATTAACGGGTCACACTTTCTCTTCATTACTAACTAAAACAACAAAACTTCCAATTTATGCATGTGGAAACTTACTCGGCTTTCCTCACTCCAAGAGACAAAAAAGCTTAGTCTCTCATCCTCTGAGGCAAAATCCTCAGAGTTTATTTGGCTAGAAATAAAAAGAAATGAAAAAAATGAAAGAGAAGGCAAAACAGAGCAAGTGCTCTGTATATTCTATATATGATATATGATGTATTACACGATTCTCATTACAGTGGATGCAAAGGAATATATATAGAGGAGTTTTTCCAACCTTCCTCACTAAGAAATCTTATGGTTCGTGGCTTACAAGGAGAAGGATGGAAATTTATACAAAAATATCTGAAGAAAAATATCCAAAAGAGTCGGTGCACAAATATTAGGAAGCTTCAGGAACCATTTCGCAGGAGAAAATAGTGTCTGCGAGATTTCGCAGACACTCAAGAGGGCTGCGAAATAATTTCGCAACACCAAGCTATCTTCGCAGGGCTGCGAAATTGGCTTCCACCTTGAGGTTCTCAACATTCCAGCTTGCGGCATGTATCGGGTAGCTTCAGGAGGAATTTCAAAACACTGTACAAAAATGCTGCGAAATTCTCGCAACAAATGCCTGATTTCGCAACACTTTGGAGTGATCTGCTTGCAATGGCTGTAACTCCTTCGTTTCAACTCCGAATCGCACACCGTTTGAAGCATTGGATTCTTGACTTCCTGAGCTTTGAAATGGTATATAGAATGTAGAAAATGGACTTCGGGAAGTGCTCCAAAAGTGGGAAAGAAGACTGCAGCTGCTGTCCTCTGTTTTTCTTCACTCTGTTTTCCTCTTCTCCTTGCTTCTCTCCTTGCATACTTTGAACGACTTTGGCAAAGGGCTATGGAGCTCCAAAGCTTGGTTCTTCATGAATTTGAGCTCTTCATTGCTTTGCCATGGATTTCAAATAACTCTCTTCAATTTGGATTGTTTTGGTGATCAAATTACTAACAAAAACACCAAAACTTGCACAAAATGAGTAAAATTGCTTTCAAGGACCCTTAACATGCCAATTGAGTTAAAAGGCAATAACTACTACTCAAAAGTGTTTAAAAGGATTAATTACAAGCTACAAAATAGAACTTTTTGAGTAGTAATCAATGGTATTTTGGGAGCAAGACATATTGCTGAAGCCCTTCAAATTCCTTTTGAGCCAACCCAATTCGACAATTTTAAAGCTTGGGCAAATCCTACTGAGTTAGAAATGGTTCGCGCACTCACCAGAGGAGCTGCAAATCGATCACATTTGCTGAGGGGGAAGCTACCTCCAGTTATGTTTTTGATTGATGCCTTTTTGAGGCATAATATCTATCCCCTGCAGCATTGGACCCAAAGAAGGGGAATTCTCCTGGAAGCCCTGTACAAAATGTCAGAAGGATTCTTCTTTGGGCCTCATCATCTGATCATGGCAGCCCTTCTCTACTTTGAGGAGAAGGTTCACAAGAAGAAGCTTCAAAGAGCAGATTGCATTCCACTCCTCTTCCCACGGCTGCTATGCCAAGTTTTGGAGCATCTTGGATACCCCTCTGAGCCTCAGCAGGAAAGAAAGAGAATTTGCCGTGAGCCATTTACCCTGGAAAAATGGAATAATATGACGGCCTACAAAATTGAGCAGCCTGATCAGCCTCAGCCAGCTGCGAGGAGAGCTTCCCGAAGGCATAGACCAGAGAATATAACACTTGCCATTCCTGCCATCCCAAGAGATCCACCACCTGCCCCAGCTGCATCTCAGCCTTCCACATCAGCAGAGCCAAGGATGGCCATTCCTATATCCGAATATAGAGAATTGTGCCGGGCATTGGAGACTCTTACAGCTTCACAGAGCAATCTTGCTCAGGAGTTGGCAGCCATCAAAGCATGCCAGGAGCAGATGTTAGCCTCTCAGGCTCAACAAGCTGCCATCCTAAGGCAGCTTCAAGTACATTTCGATCTGCCACAAGCTGTAGAGCCCTCCATTTCTACTCCTCCAGAGCCACACTCTCAGCCTGCAGAGTCCCATCCTCAAGAAGCCCCAGCTGATGCACCTACAGAAGAGGCAAAAGATCCATCTGCCTAGTTTTAGTCCCAGCCACCACTCATCAGACTGCTATTTATCTAATATTTCTATGTTTTGTTTGTTTTTTTTTTGTTAGATTGAAAAGAAATCCCAGTATGTTGGTACTATGCTTGGGATTCCTAGTATTACTTGTTCTTTTTGCAATTGTACTTGATTAAACAAAAAGTAATACAAAGTGAATATTTCTTGTTTAAAGGTTAGTATTAAATTCTCCTTATTTCCTTTTCTCACATATTCTATTTTTTTTTTAAACATGTGGTATGCCCCAATCAATATTCGAATTTGATATCAACCAGGAGGTACCACTTCCTCCCTTTAATTACAGTCACTCAAATCACATTGAGGACAATGTTCAGTTCGGTTGGGGGGTATGAGGAAGGAAGTTTGCTGAATCTTTTTGGTATTTTAATTATTTTGGTTAATTAGTTATAGATTTTACTATTTGCTTATGTTATTCTATTCTCCATGAATTTTGAGGAAAAATTTTCAAATTAAACCAAGAGAAATTGAACTGTTGTTTTTCACTTAACTTAGAGTATGGATTATGCTTACTAAAGTGGTTCAATTGTTGAAACTTCTACTGAAATTAAATTGAGTTCTTCTACTTTAAGCTATCCACACACTATGCACATTAGATTCCGATTATAAGATGAAAAGCTATTTCCCTCTTGACTTAGGATAATTTTGGGACTTGGTATATTTGACCTCATTTGATAAAAATTGAAACACCCTGCAAAAGGCCAATGAGCCTTTGAAAATAAAGAAAGTTGTTTGCTTGCCTTGAAACCCGAGCAAGGTCTGAGGGGTATATGGTGAAAATCTTTAAAGCCTGGTGCCCTAAGCCTTAATTGGTTGGGAGTCACCGACCTCAATGCTCGTTATAAGGGTGAATAGGTAGAGTTAGCATATGGTAGATGCTTGGGTATTAAAATTCATTCTTAAAAGTCCGGGGAAAAATCCGAGGAGTTAGTGGTTGAAAGATCCTTAAAGCTTGGTGCCCTAAACCTTAAGTGGTTGGGAGTCATCGATGGACCCCCATTACATGGACAATTCAGAAATAGTACCCCATTAAGCTACTGCCTTATAAAAAATAAAAAAATAAAAAAAAAAAAGAGGAAGAAGAAAGGTGTGTTCTTTTCTTATGGATTTTGGTCAGATTGCTAAAGTGTTGAAAAAAGATAGGTTGGGGGGGGGGGGGGGGGTGAGATTAGTAGCATATTATTCTCGGAAGCTAAGGAATCAATACACATAGATCTTTGTGGAAGATTAAAATTTGATTCTTAGAAAGTGGAAGTGATTTTAAAACTTCAGTTTGCATAATGCATTCCCTTGATTGACAGTGTTTAACATAGTTTGTTATGACTCTTGTTGAGATTTGGGTTTGTATTTCTTTAATGATTCATGTGAGAAATAGATCATCATGCCACTTGAGAATTGATTTTGTTTAGCATAATGTTGTAAATTTTAGTTTAGTTGCTATTTATTTTCATTTTTCTCTCCTTTATTGCTAAGGGGCTAGCAATATGTCGGTTGGGGGGAGTGATTACTACTCAAAAATTGCAATTTGATTAGCCTATAATTAATCCTTTTAACCACTTTTGAGTAGTAGTTTAGGCCTTTTAACTCAATTGGCATGTTAAGGGTCCTTGAAAGCAATCTTACTCATTTTGTGCAAGTTTTGGTGTTTTTGTTAGTATTTTGATCACCAAAGCAAGTCAATATTGAGGAGAGCTATGAGGAATCTTGGGCAAAGCTTAGAAGTTATTTGCCAAAAGTAAATCCGGATTGCAAGGAGAAAAAGCAAAGAGGATCAGCTATGGAGCATGTTCTTGATGACAGTCACAGCAGCCACTTTTGGGGCACTTCCTGAAGTCCAAATAATGCATGCTATATACCATTTCAAAGCTCTGGAAGTCAACAATCCAATGCTTCAAATGGTGTGCGATTTGGAGTTGAAATGAGGAAGTTGCAGCTGTTACAAGTCAATCACTCTAAAGTGTTGCGGAATCAGCCATTTGTTGCGAGAATTTCGCAGCACTTTTGTACAGTAAGGTGTTTCTCCTTCTGACGATTCACGAACCATGCCGCGAGAAGGGAGCTGGGAACCTCAAGGTGGAAGCTAACTTCGCAGCTTGGTGAAGATAGCTCGGTCTTGCGAAATAATTTCGCAGCCCTCTTGGGTGTCTGCGAAATTTCGCAGACACCATTTTCCTCCTGCGAAATGCCTCCTGAAGCCTCCCGAAGCTTGCTACCGACATTGGGAGATATTTTCCATTAGATTTTTGTTGTCTAAATCCCAAAATACTCCTTGTAAACCACCAATTACATAATTCCTTAGTTTTTAAGTTAGTAAAAAGACCAAATATCTTTGTAACAATTTGTTTTATATTATGTTCATATATATACCTCTCGGGAGCTTGTTCCGAGGGAGGTGACGGAGGAGTTCCTTCTGTAAGAATTTGGTAAGCAAGTAAAGGGTCTTTTCTTTCTACTGCCTTACCTTCTCACTTCGTATTTCTTATTTATTACTAAGTTATGAATTCTCTGAGGAGTTTTCCCCAGAGAATGAGTAACTAAATCTCCAATTCCTTGGAGCTAAGGTAGCCGGGGGAGGTTCCAAATGCAAGAATTCAAAACTTTGTGGTTTTAGTTAGTAATGAAGAGGAAGTGAAATCCTTTAGTGATTTCAATGTTTTTAGTTAACTTAAAACATCCGGGAGTCACCTGGGCCAACACTTGGTAAGGCAAGTGATTTCCCACCATGGAAATGCACTAGTTTACCCTATGCGAGCCTCTGGTAGGTGACTTCAGGGTAGGATTTTCTAGAATAGCCAACACTTGATAATCTTTTGGACTCCTAGGAGGCATCCATTAGTTATCTCTTGCGAGCTTTTGACGGGTAATCCAAGGTTAAGGATCACCTTGAATGGTTAAGGCTTAGTGAGAGGCTTAAACCATTGCAAGATGCATCAGTGAGAGAATTAAAGTGAAATCCAATTGAAGGATGAATCTGTACCACACCAGCTAAAGAATTAACTATATGTTGAATCTCTAACGTGAGGAAAGAAACCATCTGACCGGAGCTATGTATTTTGCATGAGGAACCACCCCAGTGTACCTAATTCTTCAAGGAATGTTTTTCTTCCTAAGTTATGCCAAACTTCTATTAAGTCAATTAGTTTAAGTCTAAACCATCACCAACCAAAATTTGTGTTTTACTTCTTAAGCTAACCATGAAATGAAACAATACCAATTCACTTGGAATTGGTATCATTGATTGCTTGTGAATCATTCCCAGTGAACGATCCTAGAGCCACTATACTATAGTAGCTTTTTATTTGCTACCCTAGTATATGGTGTTAAAGGTATAAATTTTGTTGATCACTCCCTCATCTAAGGAACACCAGCTGGACACGAATCAGCTGAGACACCAATTGGGCATGAATCAGAGAGTTATCTCCTCATCCGATAAGGAGGATTTTCAGTCATTTACCGTGTTTATCAAACACCTTTATGGTATCAGAGCGAGGTTTCTTTCGATTCTGACCATGGCTGTTTCGTCTTCTTCACCTCCTAGTCTTCCGCTCAATACAATGGTGCATATGCTCACCATTAAACTGACCTCCTCCAATTATCTATTGTGGAGAAATCAGTTCGTTCCTCTGTTAGCTAGTCAAGAGCTTTTTAGTTGTTTGGACGGTAGCATCATGGCTCCTTCTCCCATGATTACTGCCTCTGATGGCACCCCAAAATCCAATCCTGCATATACCTCTTGGCTGCATACCGATCAGACACTGCTCAGTTTACTCTATTCTTCTCTAACAGAGGAATCTATGAGTGAGGTACTGGGTTTTCATCACTCCCACGAGGCCTGGAATGCGCTTGAAGTCTCATTTTCGCACCGATCAAAGACTCGCGAACTGCAACTCAAGGATGAACTCCAGCTGATGCACCGTGGCTCTCAGTCCATTGCTGAGTTTTCTCGCACCTTCAAAGGCCTTTGCGATTAACTGACTGCTATTGGACGTCCCATTGACGACACAGATAAAGTCCACTGGTACCTACGCGCATTGGGACCCGACTACAAGATCTTTTCTACCACCATGATGTCACAACTTCCTCTACCATCCTTTGCTGAAATTGTTCCGAAAGCTTTGAGCCATGAAATCTTTGAACGGTCAGTCTCCCATTCATATTCCAACTCTGCTTATTTTGTGTAGCAAACTTCCAAAGTGGCTGGTCACAAGCAAGTGAAGCATCGGTCTTCAGCTTCTCCTACACCGTTTGCCAACTCAAAGTCATCATCCAACTCTTCCGTCCGCTGTCAGTTGTGCGACAAAGAGGGACACTTGGCTAAACGTTGCTGGAATTTCTTGAAACTCAAGAAGAAGCAATTGGCTAACCTTGATGAGGCTTTTTCTGCCTGCTCGATTCAGGATTTTAATGACTCTGAATGGTTCCCTGACTCTGGTGCAACGTCCCACATGACTAGTGACACCGAAGGTGTGGATCAATCGGTTGTCTATTCTGGTAATGAACGTGTCATGGTTGGCAATGGTCAGTCCTTAGCAATCTCTCACACTAGTTCCATTTCATCTCTTGTTCCGTCTAGTCCTCTTCTTTTATCTAATGTCTTAGTTGTTCCTGGAATTAAGAAAAATCTTATTTCTATTAGTCAACTTACTAAAGACAATAATTGTTGTGTTACATTTTCTTCCTCTAGTTTTACCATACAGGATCGGGTCACAAGAGTGGTACTGGGAATCGGAAGATGTGAAAATGGTCTGTACGTGTTGGATCGTCGTCATCATGCCTTAGTGTTCACTACTTCTTCACCGCGAGCATCTATTCGTTTATGGCATACTCGCCTTGGTCATCCACATTATCGTACTGTTGCTTCTCTTTCTAAATTAGGATCTATTTCTTGTAGTAATAAATTGGTGAACAATGATTCTGAAATTTGTGTTGGTTGTAGACTCGGCAAAAGCCACCGTTTACCTTTTTCTCTAAATAATGAACGTTGTGCTATGCCTTTTGATCGTTTACACTGTGACCTATGGGGTCCGTCACCAATTTCTTCCTTTAATGGATATAGATACTATGCGGTTTTCATTGATGATTGTACTAGATTTAGTTGGATATTTCCTTTAAAACACAAATCTGATTTCTTTGATAATTTCATCAATTTACAACGTTTTATTGAGACACAATTTTCCGCTAAAATCAAATCATTTCAGTGTGATGGTGGAACTGAGTTTACTAATAATAAGTTTCGCTCTCATTTGCATTCGTGTGGCATTGATCTTCGTCTGGCATGTCCTTACACTCCTAGTCAAAATGGAATTTCCGAACGTAAGCATCGTCATGTCACAGAAACAGGTCTTACTCTTATGTTTCATGCTCGTGTGCTGCTCTCCTTATGGGTTGAGGCCTTCTCTACTGCCGTCTTTCTCATTAACCGACTCTCGACACCATCTCTTGCTGGCAAAACACCTTATGAGCTCCTGTTTGGTAAGCAACCCGATTATTCTATGCTTCGTACCTTTGGGTGTCTTTGCTTCCCTTATTTGAGAGATTACTCACCTAATAAATTGTCTCCAAAATCTACTCCTTGTGTCTTTTTAGGTTACAGTACCCTTCATAAAGGATTTCGGTGCTTAGATCGTAAGACACATCATGTCTATGTTTCTCGACATGTGCAGTTTTATAAACATACCTTTCCCTATAATGGTGGTTCTGTGCAAAATCTGCCATCTAACATTGACTATATTCATTTTTCTGAGTTTCAGGAATGTGTTTCTAGTTCTTCTAACGTTAGTACTTCAGCTTCTTTGCCTTCACCATCTTTCTCGAATTCACTGTGTCTGCCTTGCAATGATATTCCACACTTGTCTTCGACTTCTTCTCCTGGTCCGCAAGTTCCTCTTGATGAGGACTCTCTCTTGGATTCTGTTGCTACAGATTCGACCACTCCTTCACCAGTTTCGTCCTCTCCTCATGTGACCACTTCCAGCCATCCGATGATTACTAGAGGGAAAGCTGGTATATTCAAACCATGGTTGTATCATGCTATGCATATCTCATCTTCTTCTCAGTTGTTTCAGGCTCTTCTTGCTCTCAAAGAGCCACGAGGCTTCAAGTCTGCTGCAAAACACCCTGAATGGCTCTCGGCTATGGATGATGAAATTCACGCACTGAAGAAAAATGATACGTGGGTTCTTGTACCTCGTCCTCAGCATCATAATGTGGTTGGCTGTCGCTGGATTTTCAAAACAAAGCTTCACTCTGATGGGTCTATTGAGCGTCATAAGGCACGTCTTGTGGCTCAAGGATTTTCTCAAGTTCATGGTCTTGATTTTGGTGACACCTTTAGCCCTGTGGTGCGTCCTGCTACAGTCAAAATCATTCTATCCTTGGCTGTTACTTCTGGATGGCGTTTACATCAGCTAGATGTTAAAAATGCCTTTCTTCATGGCTTTCTCAACGAAGAGGTGTACATGGAACAACCGCCTGGCTACACTGATCCACAGTTTCCTCAGCATGTTTGTCGTCTAAAACGTGCTCTTTATGGCTTGAAACAAGCTCCTCGAGCTTGGTTTCATCGATTTAGCTCATTTTTGCTCAAACTTGGTTTTCACTCTAGTTAGGCTGATTCTTCGTTGTTTGTCTATCACTCCTCACTTGGTACTGTTTACTTACTTCTTTATGTTGATGACATGATCATCACTGGAAGTACTCCTTCTCTGGTTCACACCTTTATTACTCGGCTTTCCAACGAATTCTCCATGAAGGATTTGGGTGATCTTCATTATTTTCTCGGAGTTGAAGTCCAAGCTAATGAGAAGGGTCTATTTCTCAGTCAAACGAAGTATGCTCTTAATCTCTTGCAACGTGCTTCAATGATTGATGCCAAGCCTATTTCTACACCTTTTGTTGTTGGACAGCATCTATCCGCCGAAGGGACTCTATTCTCCGACCCTACTCTGTTTCGTTCTCTTGTCGGTGCTCTTCAATACCTCACGATCACCAGGCCTGATTTGTCCTTCAGTGTCAACTCCATTTGCCAGTTCATGCATGCTCCCACTGAGGATCATTTTCGTGCTCTCAAGTGTATCTTGCGCTATGTTAAAGACACTGCTCATCATGGTCTCCAACTTCACAAACAGTCCACTCGTGATCTTCTTGGCTACTCTGATGCGGACTGGGCTAGATGTCCTGATACATGTCGCTCTACTACCGACTATGCTATCTTTTTTAGAGCTAATTTAATCTCTTGTTCTTCTAAGAAACAAAGCACTGTCTCTCGTTCAAGTGCAGAAGCCGAATATCGCTCCTTAGCTGTTGCTACTGCTGATATTGCATGGATTATTTAGTTGCTTCGGGACTTTCATGTTACACTCTCAGTGCCACCTAAAATTCTTTGTGACAATCAAAGTGCAATTTTTATGGCAGTCAATCCGGTTACTCGTCCTCGATCCAAACATATTGCAATCGACTACCATTTTGTTCGTGAACTTGTTGATAAAGGCACTTTGAAAATTGATTTTGTTCCTTCCCATCTACAGCTTGCTGATTCACTGACCAAAGGAGTTACCAAGCCACGGTTCTATCTCTTTCGAAGCAAGCTCAGCGTTCTCCCTTCTACCACGCTCACCTTGCAGGGGGGTGATAAGGGAGAATCAAATTCTCCATGATACGTGCTGCATTCCTTTTCTGTTAGCATAATATCCTCTTGTATAGCTGTAGGGATATGCTCAATATTTGTATTTGATTTTTTCCTATTATGTAAGAGTTTACAACTGTAATTATCGTGTATATAATGGAGAGTTATCTCCTCATCCGGTAAGGAGGATTTTCAGTCATTTACCGTGTTTATCAAACACCTTTAATAAGCTACTTCATTTGCTTATGTTCACAGTGGGTGAAGCTTGTAGTAGTAGTGAATTCGGGTTCCAAGGGATTTAAGCCTTTTAATGGGCTGAAATGAAGAGCTTTTCAACTTTCTAGCTTTATAGGTGGACCTGCTTCGACATTCTGGACCTTGGAACGACCTGTTAGAAGCTGCTGTTTTTCTTGAAGGAATAGTAGGGTCAGTTGCCCTATTTGAACACCGAGATGATACAACTCGGAATCATACTTGCTTGAATAAGCTAGAGTAGCATCAAGCATGTTACCTAACATTGCATCGAAAACATGTGAACCATATCTTGAATTGTAAGCCAAAGTAGATGTATCATCAGAACTGAGATATTCTATTGATGGTTGAAACTGCACTATTTTATTGATTATTTGATGATTCATCATCATATGAGCTATAATCCCTACACTATGAATCAAGTTAGGCCCACTCAATGCCAGATTTCAATTTTACATGCAAAACTCTCAATAGCGATACACAAATTGAACCAGAAATCACACTTTCATCCTCTTCCTTCCTTAGCTTCCCCAATCTTTTGATTTTAGCTATATTTACATTGATCATTTCCTCTTCTTCATTCACCCATAGAATTTTTCTTTACTTTTCATTCTCTTCATCATTTGCACATCCAGCAGTTGTGGGCTTTGAAAATGGCACACCCAAAGGTGGCCATGCACTCTCATGCACAAGTGGGAATAGGGTGGAAAAGAGCTTAGGTATCCCAAGGAGCAGAGAGTAGCGGATTGACAGATTTTGTCAATGGAGGTGGTTTGTTATACACAAGAGTTGAAGTGCAGTGAACATGGGTGATGCAATAGCATTAATGAAATGAGAGAGGGGGAATAAGGGTGGTAATGTTGGCTTTCATAGGGAGATGGAGTTTATATCGTTAGAATACAATGGAATAACATAGGGCGTGGCTTCTGATGTTTCAGGGGTCTTTCAAACTAAGACTTGTAGAAATCACCACTCAGATAAGCAATCATGCTGGAATCTGCACTAGCTAGTGTTGGAAATTATGTTGATGGAGTCAGTAAGAGAGCCGCTGGAATTTGGAAATTTCCAATTGTTGTCTCCAAGGTGGATGAGTGCTTAATTGGAAATGTGATCAACTATGGGTACAGATAATGTTTCTGCTACTTCATCTTTTCAATATTCCAACATTGACTTTGGGACCCAGAGGATTCGATAGGAACTGCCCATCTCATACAACCTGAAGTATTTAAATTCTCGGACTAATCAAACCTCCTCAAACGAATTGGTGTTTTGACTAGAATCATTTGTTATCTAACCTATTATCCTCTCAAAAATGGCTTGTCGTTGCATCAGTAGCTCTTGACTCAGTTGGGACTGCGGCTTGGCATGGAAAATGTGGCCATACAAGTTGGTATTAGGTGCATGTGGAAGGGAGGTAGAGAGGATGAGTTGACAGTATTAGGAATGAGCCCCATTCTTCCTTCTACCGTTATCTGCTCCATCACAGTATGAATTTGAAGCTCGCTGAATGAATGAGTTGAGAGCCTGAAACCACTTATGTCCTACTTTCCTTGGTGTCTGGGTGGCTGCCAGAACCTCCATGAATCCATCTGGTGTGCAATCCTACTCTTGAGGTATAATGCTTAGAAAAGATTTACTATTATTTCGTATCTCTATTTTCATACAACTGCTCATTATGCCACCTCTAGATGGTCCAATCTATATGGGAAGCCTTTGGATTTCTCCAAGCCAAAGATCGAGCAAATGATTCCTTGATTATGCTTACTTGGGCTAATAAACTTGCAAAGAGAACCACTACCTCTGCCAAAAGATCCTAAAGGAGAGGGATAACTAGGTTTATCCATTGTGCTTCCAAGCTCCATAGAATTCAACAAATCCACACCAATTGTCTTCCTGTATGTTAAACCTAGTTGAGGGACCATATGTTGAGTTTGAATGCAACTTCCAATCCACATGCCACTTAGATGAATGTGCAAAATACCATTCAAAAGTCTACCACTCTTCTTATTATTATAAGCCAAACAAACACCAGACTCAGTGTAGAGGATTTGATCATAATTAGCATGAATGAGATTGAGTCTCAAATCAAAGGGAACTTGAGTGAATTTGAGGTAGGTGCAAACAGGCAAGCAGAAAGGGCAAGCTACTAGGGGTTCAAAGCATGGCTTCCTTATGACAAGAGAGGGGTTTTTAGTTGTCTAGTTCGATTAAACTTGTTGAAAACCTTAATAGGAGCCCAAAGTTGAAGAAACCCAAACCATGCATTCATCATTCTCTGGTAACCCATGCCTCAATGCCAAGTTATCATTCCCATGAAACAATAATCACATCAGAAACCACTGAGCCTGCTCTCTTTTTCCAAACTTAGATACCAAGTTCCAACAGCATCCGGAAGCCATTCTCTAGCATCATCAACTGGTCATGCACATAATGTGCTATGCACCCAAAATACCCACATAAAACTGAGGAAGATGACCAAGAAAATAGAGCACATAGAAAGGAAACAAATAATGAACTAGTGAAAGCCACATTTCATGTTTCATTCGAGGGGCTCAGATTGGTGGGAGGAGTACAAACATATTCCAACAACAAAAAAAGCAACCAATATCTCCGAATAAGGCAAAATGAGATAGAGCTTCATTGAGTTCGCATAACACTAAAAATAACAGTGAATGAAACAATAACAATGATCATATGAACAAGCCAAAAATCAGCAAAACTCATGCATAGCCTCTGTTATCCATAATCAAACAAGAAAACAAAGCCCCAAACAACAAGAGGAGAAAATGAAGAACAGTGGTAGTAAAGATGAAACGAGAGATACACAATGAACTTACCTGAGGAGCCTCCTTTAAAGCAAAGATTGCTCGACTTTTCAATGCTTTTTTTTTCAATTTTCCTAGATTTTTTGCCCCCCAAGCTCACTCCTAATGATTTCTAAATCCTCCTATACTAGTTTCTCATCTCAAGAGCAGTCGTTGTAGACCCTCAATTTTGTCCCTTTAGCACATGTCTTTAAATTCATTTTCAGCGCTCCACAGTAGTTTCTTGATGGCCCACCATTACTCATATAACGTACCCTTTTCTGAGTCACCTCGGAGACTTTGGTTAAGGGATTATCTGACCCTTTATTGTGATCCCTGGCAGTTTTGATTTAGACTTAAGCTTTTCTTTATTTTTCTAGGATATTTCTCATGCATGTTTAGGCCATTTAGAGAATGTCCCGATCACTTTAAGACACTTAGTTTATTAGGCACCCTTGACCCATTTAGGCACCCTAAGCCTATTTAGATACACTTGGCCCACTTAGATCACCTTTTAAGTATTTTTTTTTGCATGATTGCATTTTTTTTTGTATGACTTGCATGACTTGCATGACTCATTTATTTTAAAGTTGCATGACTTGACTTTTTATTATTTTATTTTTATTTTATATTTATTATCTTGTCTATTTCTTCACCTATTTTATTTCCTTATTATTTTGTCACTTTTTCCATAATAATTGCCCTTACTTATCTATTTTAATTTAATAATTTTATTTAAATGTTTTATTTTTATTTTACAACTATTATTATTATTATTATTACTTTTACTCATTTTTTATCATCATTATTATTATTATTTTATTTAATCTATTAACTTTGAAATTTTGTAGGAAAAGTACGGGAGGTGTGCACAATCACATTGAGATTGAATATTTGGAGGATTTCCTTGGATGCACGGTGGGATGGATACATTGAAAGGTAGGCGTGAACGTTTTGGGAAGAGTCCTCATTAAGGGAAGTGAGATCATGGCTTCAAATAGGAATCCGGGCTGCATATAGAAGAGATCACGGCTGAATGGAGGGTGGGAAAAAGAGATTTATATTGTTGAAAATATAAAGGAAGGAAGTGGCCACTTTGTGCACAGCTGTAAGAGAGATTTCTTTATTATTTTTAAGAAAGAAAAGTCAACATGCTTGATGACTTACCAAATAGGACACGACTGCATCTTGGGGAAGTCTCCAATGTGAGCCACATGCATGCACTTTCTATATCCATGTGCATTAAAAAAAAGAAACAGGATATTCCATATAAAAAAAAAAAGTGGGCTGTCATATAAAGGAGGAGAACGGAGGAACGAAGGGGAGTCTTTTTTTGAAAGGGGGATTTTTTTTTAGAGAACATGCAAGAGAGAATTTTCGAAGCAAAGGGTCGTGATATTCTTTTTGAAAGAGAGAGGAACAGAGGATTTTCTAGGAGGAGCTACTTTAACGCATCAAAGATGGATTTTTTTTCATAACACAGGTTAGTTTTTGAAAGAGTTTTCATTTTTTTATTAGATATCTTTTTTTCTTTTTTTTTAATTCCAATTTAATTTAGTATTAATTTATTTGTTAGTTTGGCTTGAATGAGTTTGTGTGTTTTAATTTTGATTCATTATATTAGAAAAAAAAAGAATGATTTGATCCCTATTTAATTTTGATTGATTGCATCAGATTGAAAACATTTGAGTTTTATTTATTCATTTATTCATGCATTTGCTACTCTTTTAATTACTTGTATTTCATTTATTTATTTATTGATAAAGTTGATCCCATATTTGAAAGTTCATATTTTTAGTATTCTTTGATTTAATGTGATTCATTTTAATTAGTTTAGATACTTTTATAATTTTAGTTCGTTAATAAAATTGATTCTATATTAAAAGTTCATGTCTTTAGTTTACTTTTGATTTAGTTTAATTCATCTATTTAGTTCAAATACATTTATAGTTTTAGTTCATTGATAAAATTGATTTTATGTTCGAAAGTTTGCGTTTTTAGGTTGCTTTAATTTAATTTGATTCATTATAGTTAGTTTAGATATTTTTTATAGTTTGGTTCATTTAATAGAATTGTTCCCATGTTTGAAAGTTTCAGTTTTTTTTTAGTTTGCTTTGATGTAATAATTTGTATTCATTATTTTAGGTGTTTTTATAGTTTTAGTTTATTAATATAATTGATCCCATGTTTGAAAGTTCATATTTTTAGTATCCTTTGATTTAATGAGATTCATTTTAATTAGTTTAGATACTTTTATAATTTTAGTTCGTTAATAAAATTGATTCTATATTAAAAGTTCATGTCTTTAGTTTACTTTTGATTTAGTTTAATTCATCTATTTAGTTCAAATACATTTATAGTTTTAGTTCATTGATAAAATTGATTTTATGTTTGAAAGTTTGCGTTTTTAGGTTGCTTTAATTTAATATTTGATTCATTATAGTTAGTTTAGATTTTTTGTTTTTTTTATTTTTTTATATAGTTTAGTTCATTAATTGAATTGATCCCATGTTTGAAAGTTTCAGTTTTTAGTTTGCTTTGATTTAATAATTTATATTCATTATTTTTAGGTGTTTTTATAGTTTTAATTCATTAGTAAAATTGATCGCATGTTTGAAAGTTCATATTTTTAGTATTCTTTGATTTAATTTCGTTCATTTTAATTAGTTTATGTGTTTTTATAGTTTTATTTATTTATTGATAAAATTGATTCTTTATTTAAAAGTTCATGTTTTTAGTGTACTTTGATTTAATTTAATTCATCTATTTAGTTTAGACACTTCCACAATTTTTGGTTCATCAATAAAATTAATTTTATGCTTGAAAGTACATATTTTTAGTTTGCTTTGGTTCATTAGTAAAATTAATTCTATGTTTGAAAGTTCATGTTTTTAGTTTAATTTAGTCAAACTCATTATAATTAGTTTAGGTACTTCTATAATTTTAGTTCCTTACCCGAATTGATCCCTTTTTAGTTTTTATTTCAAAATCATTAATGTTAGTTCCTGATCATCCTTATCTTAGCTTATATGCTTTCAAAATCCTAACGGTTAGTTCATGAATTGATACTTTGTTAGTTTGTCTAATTTAGAATGTCTTGCCTGTTAGTGATCCTTCATTTAATTTGATTTTCTTTTTGAGGCCATTGGAAAATCATGAAGATTGGCCTCTACCATCACCATTATCATTTTTGTTAATTACTAAAAAAAATTTACTTTGAGGTTTCATTTTTGTTTCGTTTGGTATTTTATTTCTTATATTTTATTTTTCCCAAATTAATCCCTTTTATTTTAAAATAAAATACTTTTCTCAAAAAAATCATTTTAAAAATCTATTTCAAAAAACTCATTAGAGTCCTCAGGATCAAAATCTCCTTTTATTTATTTATTTTTTTAAAAATAATATGCAACCATATCTTGTTCGGTTCGCATCCTTCTCGGTTTTCAACAAAAATTTTGGTTTTGAACAAAAACACGAATCAAAGCTTGTGGTCCCAAATAAATGGGATAATTCTAGGCTAAATTCCTGTATATTAATTTGGGGAATTGGTGAAACCCCTACATAAGAAAATCTTTTCAAAATTTATTTTTTTGTTGCCACATTTGACACTAGTTGAAATCACGTCTATTTATTTTTTAGGAATTATATACAAACTGTATGAGATAATTGATGATTCTGTATACTTTGATCACTTTTGCTATGCTAATTAGATAACGAGCATACTAGGATTTCTATATTTTATTATTTGTTATCTAACCCTTTACAACTTGAGGAAGCACGTTACAAATTATCTATGCTATCCAGGTATGTCCTCTATCACCTACTTTCTAAATTCTGTGAATATGCTTGTCATTGTGAAATAATGCTTATGTCTAATAATGCTTGAGTGTTCTGATATACATGTTTCATTGTTTGATTATTTCTAATAAAATACATGTTGGATGATATATTATTTAAACTAACCATCGATGTTTTATGATAGCGCTTGAGAAGCCGTTCAGGTACGCATTTCGACACTATCTTATGGTTTGTTTTCTTGTTAGGCATGCAATATTTAAAATCACCTAGCCTACTTAGGTATCCATAATTAACTGATTAATGGCCACACTTCCCTTAACTTTGTCAGTAGAGACCTTTATAGGGCTTAGAGGGGTGCTACCTTTTAAAGGTACCTTCCCAATAGGTAACCTGATCCCCGGACTTAGACTCGGGTTTTTCAAAGACACGTTTTTCCAAAAATTATGGAGTCATTTTTTAGGGTTTTATTTCTTGTTTTATTTTCCCTTCAAAAATAAAAATAAAATAAGTGGCGACTCCAACTTTTCTAAAAATTAATTTTTCACAAATAAAAAACGAGTCTCGCCGATCGAATGGGGACGCACGTGAAAAATGCGGGTCCACAGTCGTCTCCCTCAAAATCCATATCATCTCTATTGAATGCTTTTCATTTCTCCCAAAAAAAAACCCAACTCGTTCTTGTTGCTCACTTTCTCAAAAATGGCTCTCTCACAACCTCCTCATCCCCAACTCTTTACTCTCATTTCCAAAATGAACCAAAAAGCAACCTCTTGCCCCCCTACCATGTGTCACCACTGTAGAGAATATCCCTATGTCCTAACCAACCTACTGCTCCCCGAAAAACCACCACTACTCTCACCCACTCTCTTGACAACTCACACTCTCTAGCTAGTTTCTAGAAGCCTCTAGAAAGTCCCAAAAAGGCGCTCAAAAAAATGTCTCTCCCAAAATCCAAAATTAGGGGTCACACCAAAACATTTCCTTTAGTAGAAATTTGACATATACTTCTTGAAGCTAGAGTGTGTTAATTGATCACATAACAGGTAGGATTTGTAACATAAGGATTGGAGAGGTAATCTTGATAAGTTGTAACACTAGATTGTTAGATTATGGATATTAGTTCATAGGGAGTCTGTATACAATGGAAAGTAGGTCACAAACCTAAACTTCGTTTCATTGTTATTTACATAGCGCACTAGAATGCGGTTAATTCTCTTTAATGGAATATTGAATTAATTTCAAAATTGGATTTTGAAGGAGCTAACACTCCTATGAGTTCTAGTGGTCCCCACTTTGAGCTCATATACCATGATGAAATGGTTTATGAGAGTTGAATGGGCTCTTGGTTCACGCTTGCGCATAAGGGCATTTTAGTAATTACATAAAATTGCATATGGGATAGTGCATAAGATCTTTGAATTAGGCTAATTGATTAATTAGATGACTTTGTGTGTTTAATTAATCAATTATGACCCATTTTAGGTTATATTAAGTGACCCAAGCCTTAAGCCCAATAGGGGGACCCTATAAATACCCCTTAAGGATTAGAGTTTCCAAAGTTTTTTTATAGTCGTATTCCATCTCCAAAGAGTGAGAGAAAAAGCCTATGAATTCTCCCTTACAAAACCCACACTTTGGAGTGTTAAGATTGTGGTTTGAGTTATCGGATAGAGATCTTGCGGT
>JBAPGN010000577.1:12798-25599 GCA_037355405.1 Vitis amurensis | reverse complement strand
TTTTTTTTTAAAAAAAAAACAATATGAATAATATGATTTCTCATTTAAATGAATCTCTCATTTTTTTTTTCATTTAAGAACATTTTCCAAATAAAAGATTGCTCAAACTTAGAGCATTCCCAATTTAAAACATGATTTGGAAAAAATATATGGGAGAACATATGCATTTAAAAAGATATATAACATGCATTGAATAACACTATTAGAGCATACAAGCATATGATCATTCAATTTTACCAAGGTATATATTTAAAAAAAAAATCTTCTTTTTAATCCAAACCTTAGTTTAACAAATATACCAATTTTATCAATGTGATACCAAAAGTTATAATATTAACAAAAATTATACCAAGTGTTAGTAAAATGATAAAATGATATTGCAAATGAAGCTTTAGAAAGGATACCATTACCAATATTATTAATGCATTCTTTCCAAGGTAAGCATATCCTCCTTCTTGCATGGATCCCTACAAAACAAATTAAGTAACCTTTGGTACCCATATCTTTTTGGGTCTAGGAAGGTTAGTTTTTCTTCCTTTTGAAATCCAAAATAATTTAGAGTTTTGAAGAACATGAGGGGATTTTCTTAAGGGACAAATATCACTAATGTGACCTCCTCTTTCACAAAGATTGCAAATAGTTGAAGGTGAAAAACTAGAGGCTTTTTTTACAAAATAATTCTTAATATTTTTTATATTTGAAAGGCTTGTAGCCTAGCGCCACCACCCCCCCCCCCCCCCCCCCCCTCTTTTTTTATTTTTATTTATCAAAAATACTTTTGACTTGCCAAAATCATATCAAAAGTTTTTTTGACCATTTGAGAATTTTTGTAGAGAGGATATTAAACATTCATTTTTCTTTTTCAACTCTACATTTTCCTTTTTAAAAGAGATTTTTTTCTTCTCAATTTTTTCAATTTTTTCTTTAAGCTCATTGGGCTCATTTTGAAAACAAGAAATCTTTTTCTTGAGAGAGATATTTTTTAACCTAAGTTTTTCAAGATCAAAATATAATTTTTGAAATACATCTTGAAACTCATTATAGTTAGAGTTGGAATTTACCTCATCTTCATGTTCCTCCAAAAGCCATGAAGCACATGTTGGCATCCTTATTTGTACATTCTTCTTCCATGGAGTCTTCATCACTTTCACTATCTTCCTCTTCATCATCATTTGTTGAAGCCTTAAAATCAATAATTTTTTTATTTTCTTCAACTCTTTGATGATTGTTCAATTTCATCTCACGAGTCATGAGTGACTTAATGAGTTCTTCAAGTGAGAGTTTGGTGAGATCCTTTGCTTCTTGAATAGCTGTCACTTTTGTTTCCCATTTCTTTAGTAGAGACCTTAAGATCTTCATGACTTTCTCTACTTCAATGTAGGTCTTTCTCAAGGCTTCAAGTTCATTCACAATCACCATGACCCTAGAAGACATTTCTACAATAGATTCAAAATCCTTCATAGAAAATATTTCATAATCACGCACAAAGATGTTGATTCTAGACTCTTTAACTTGGTTAGTTCCCTCATGAGTGATTTCTAATAGTCTTCAAATTTCTTTAGCTGACTTACATTGCCAAAACACGATTAAGTTCATTTCTATCAATAGCATAATGTAAGATATAAACGACTTTGGCATTTAATTGAATTTTTTTTTATCAACTCATCCCATTCTTGCTTAGGTTTTGGAACCATCACTTCATTTTCTAATTTTGAAGGAATGTGGGGACCATCTTCATGACATCCCATAGATCAAGATTAATAGATTTTAAAAACCAAGACATTTTTCCTTTCCAATAGGAATAATCGGTTCCCATAAAGAATGGAGGTTGGGTGGTTGAAAAACTTTCAATGTAAGATGAGCTTGATGGATTAGCCATTACCTCTTAGACGGTTAAGTCTTAAACAAGAGGTCTATCTCTTATACCAATTGTTAGAAAAATTAGGTTAATCCAATCTAAGGTAATCACCCTAGAGAGGGAGTTAATAGGGTGATGGTCTCTTTTTGAAAATTTAAATTGTATGAATGCAAGAGACAATTATATACAAATATATAGTAAAACAATATAAAAACAATTGCATATAAAGTAAAAGAGTAGGAAAGAGAGAATGCAAACACAATATTTTTATAGTGGTTCGGTGTAACCCGGCTTACATCCACTCTCCTCTAGCTTCCATCCCAAGCTTGAGGTTCCACTGATTTAAGGCTTACAAACCAAGCCTTCAAGCAATACAATTGGATTATGGTTCCAATCCACTCTCTTAGACTTTTGGCTCCAAGCACTCTTTACAAACCTCAAGAGATACCTCACTCTTGAATAACCCCTCAAGTGATACCCCATACTTGAGAATCCCTAAGTGATATCTCACACTTATATTCTTCCTCTCAAAGATTTACAAATGAAGATAATAAAGGATCTCACAAAATCCTAGTACAAAACTTTAAGACTCAAATGATACAAGAAAACTAGGATTGAATGGTGTACTAGTGATATGCAAGTTTTAGAATAATGGTGCATTCAAAAATACTCTTTTAAGGCTCAAATATATTCAAGAAGGGTTTAGGAAGACTAAGCTCATGAAACAATGAATATTGAAGCCTTTTTATAGAGGAAAAGGTCAAACTAGCCATTGAGGGTTCGACCGGTGATTCTCGCTTGACTTCCCAGCCGGGTCTTTTAATCAAAAACATTTATAAAACCTATGACCTTATACTGGCGTAGCAAAGCTACTATAGTATAGCAGTTCTAGGGTCGAACTCAGGGATGGGTTTTCACTCTACCAATGATAGCCTCTAAATTAGAAATTGATTCTGATGATTTCCTTTAACACAAACTTTAAATTTAAAAGAAAATAAAATTGTTTTGAAAGTGGTGATTTAAACTAAACTCACATAGAACTAAGTAAAAAGTGGAAGAAAGAAAGTCTCCCGGAGCTAAGGGTTGCTAGGTTCAAGTTCCAGATGCAAAGTGGAAAATTCCGGATTTTTCTCCTCGCATTGGGGATTTAACCTATAGTTATTTCCCGAACCGGTATAGGTTTGACAGTGAAGATTTAATCCATAACAAGTCACTAGAGATGGTAGTCAAGGTCCATTAATGACTTAAGACACTATGGACTATCACCTTGAATCACTTCCACTGGCTCGTATATGATAACTAATGGACTGATATGGATCTAGCAATAAGCATCCACAGAGACCTTAAGCTTACCATGTATTGGCCAGTCAAAGTGATCCTAAGGGATTTAAGGGCAAAACCTTGGCTTTAAAAGCCATTTATGGACTCCAACCACCTGAATTCAATGCACGGAAACTTTCCACCTTTTAATCTGGACTTTTCACCTAGCTTCCTTCACTCCAAGAAACTAAATGTTTAGCCTCTCATCCTCTGGGAAAACATCCTCAGAGGGTGTTTGGCTTGCAAGAAAATAGAAAATAGAAGAAAGAAAATAATAGCAAAAGAGATCTCTGTATTTCACTAAGTATCAAATTTACATTGGTCTCCTGGAGAAAGCTCCCCGAAAGATACATTTTCAGTGATTACAGGAGAAATTATATAGGAAGGTAATTTTAACCCTTCCTTGGATACTTCCTAGCTAAGGAATTACATGAGTGGTTGAATACAAGGAGAAAATGGAAATTTAAACACAAAAATATCAGAAGAACAAGAGTCGGCAAAAATATCCAATTTTCGCACGCTGAGTTCCAATTTCGCATGTTGGTTTGAGGTGTGCGAAAATTTCGCACAGTGGACTGAGGATTTCGCACCTTAAACAGTGGTGTGCGAAATTGTCCCTCAGCTTGATGCAGTTGTCTTCCGAAGTCCGTAATCTTCCTCATTTCAGCTCCAAATCATACATGGTTTGAACCATTGGATTCTTGACTTTCTGAGCTTCGAAATGGTATATAGAATGTAAACAATGGACTTCGGGAAGTGCTCCAAAGTGCACTAAAAGACTGCAGCTGTGTACCCTGTTTTCATCCCCTGTTTTCTTCTTCTCCATTGTTTCTCCCTTGTAAACTTTAAACGGCTAAGGCAAAGGATTATGAGGCTCCATAGCTTGATTTCTTCATAAATCTAAGCTTCCAAAAGCTTTGCCATGAACTATAAATAGCTCTCCCTCATTCTTAAATTGCTTTGGTGAGCATAAAGCTATCAAAAAGCACCAAAACTTAACACAATTGTTAGAAATCTGATTGCAAGGGTACCTAACATGTTAATCGAGTTAAAAGGTAATAATTACTACTCAAGGGTGTTTAAAAGAGCTAATTACAAGCTACAAAATAGCATGTTTTGAGTAGTAATCACTCCCCCCAACCGACATATTGCTAGTCCCTTAGCAATTAAGGAGAGAAAAACTAAGTAAACGTAAAAATATACATAAAAGAAGTCATGCAATTCATTCCAAAAATAATTGAGTGGCATGACTGATATCAAAACACATCTCACATGGTGAACTAAAGATATGAAAATTCAAAATGCAATAGGAGTTATCAAAGCTTAAACTTAAACAAAAAGTACAAAGAGTGGAGATTATGCAATTAAGTATCAAAAGATCTCTACTCTCAAGGTTCCAAATCAAACTCTTCCATAAAAAGCTAAGTGTTAATGAGATTAGCTTCCGGATATAGTATATACAACTATCCTCCACCCTCCAACCTAAGCTTTATGCTTGAACATTGGCAAAATTAATCAACTCTTAGTAGGTTAGGAACGCACCTTCTTATTCACAATTCTTTTTACTCACTAATCTTTAACCAATTCACCTATGTAGCAAGCAGAGGATCGATGACTCCCAACCAATCAAGGTTTAGGGCATCGGGTTTTAAAGGCTTTCGCCACCCCTTCGGATCATGCTTAAGGTTTCAAGGAAAGAATAGGAAGCTTATTCTCTCTTTTCATTTTTTTTCAAAGACTCATTGGTCTTTATAAGGTGTCCAACACTATTAAAGAGAAGGTTAAGTAATGAACCAAGTCAAAAATTTTCCTAAGCTTAGAAAGTGAGAAAGTTTTACATCATATATCCGGGATCTAATGTGCACAGTGGTGTGTAAAGCTTGAAAATGGAAGAAGTAAGTTTGAAATCAAAGAGGCTTCAATAGATTATCAACTTTGAAAGCATAAAACAAACTCTAAGACTTAAATAATTAAGTTAAAACTCGACTTATCCTATTTTATTTTTGAGAAATTATCTTTAACAACCATAGAGAATGATTCAAAAAAAAACTTTTAAAAATTTTAAATTTAAAGCAAAAATCAACTAAAATACCAAAACGACTTAGTATTAACAACAAAACTTCCTTTCTCAACTCTCCCCCCAACCAAGTTGAACATTGTCCTCAATGTTTAAAAGCGATTAAAATAAAAGGAGGAAGTGGTACTCCTGAGTGAGACAAAGTCTGAGTGTAAAGGAGGTAAGGAGTGCTTTAAACCACATGTTGCAAAGACAAAAGAGTAATGAGAAAAGGGAATATAATCAAAAAGGATATATATATATATATTACTTGGTCAAAGAAATATACAATGTATGATTTCAAGTAATACTTCCAATCCCAGTTTATAACACATGCAAAAGATGGGATTTACAAGTCTAATATAAAAACAAGTGAAACATAAAAATATCAGATATGAGGGGGGTCATGTGATGGCCTTGCTCTGGTCTCCTCCTCTGGATATGGTCTGGCCAGTCTGGCAGCTCTCCTCATCTGGCACAGAGGACTCGGATGGGTGCAAGACCTATCTAGCCCAAGAGGAGTCGCATACTCGATGCTGCTGACATCTGCGAAGGATCGTGGTATGCCTGAGCCTGAGTCGGAATGATCTGGATCTGGTGTGCACGAATGTGGCCATCTAGTCGGATGATAAGAATCGCTGAGCAGTGCTCATTATGGTGTTTTGTCTGCACTGAACGCACTATAGCCTCGTACTCTGAAGAGAAACAGTGATCAGTGGGCTCAGCATGGAATGGAGGGGTGCTGGCGTAGCTGGCATGTACGTGGTGGAAGCATGCGAAGTGATGAGGAAGAAGAATGTCACACGCTCGGGATATCACTGAGGTGTGTGCTAGCAGGCAGGGGGTGTAGTGTCAGTGCAGAAATCTATCGCCATGCTGGGCTGAGGTAGCTGCTCATCTCGGGTAGCTCGGAGGTGGAGGCACAACTGGGGCCCCTGGGGTGGCCAAACTAGGCTACAAGTGATGCCATTTTTCGAGAGAGACGGTCCTCTCGGCACATGGCGGCGCCTCTCAAGCCGGGGCCTTCAGGAAAGTCCACGGTGGCTTCTAAAATCTGAGTCTGGGGAATGTAATGGTATTGCCATTGCCCTCTGAAGCTTCTTAAAGATGGACTTCTCTCGAAATGATAGAAGAGAAGTCATAATTCGAAATGATCGGCCGAAGAAATAGCCCTCAGAGAATCCGTATAATTATACCTCAAGTATGAGTGCTCCTCTCCTCTGATTTATGCTGAAGGGGGAATAGGTTCGGCACGCAGGAGCCATCAATGTGTAGATCCCCAGATGGAAGCTCCTCCGGTCAAATATGAGCTGTAGAAGTCCACCTGGATCAAATGCGAACCTAATGTCACTCTGAGAAAATGAGGACCACTCCCTGAAGTCTGCCTGAATCACAGGTCAATATGGTATACGAGGGCCTCAGCAGATGTGACGAGCTCCAAATGGCCCGGAGGTCCGTCTATAAGTAAAAGTTGGATGGGGTAGGAGTCTGCGGAACCTCGATAGTAGTCATACGATTGATAAAAATCTTATAACTCCTCTGGGCAGTAGTAGATGATTGCTAGGAGTGAGACAAGACTCCATGTGATACCTCTGCATGCAGTGGAATGAAGTCTCTGAGCTCTGGCTGCTGTCTGAAGGCCTCTATCTCAAAATAGGTCTCGGAATGAAATGATCTATCTCTGCAATCCAAGTTGCCCTCTATCGGTGGTCCGGCTAGCATGGACGCTACTAACGGCCTCAGAGGCATGATCCACAGGAATTCCGCGCTCTCATGAACTGCTCTGGCTGAGGCTGCGTGAGAGTGGTCTTCCAGGACTCGAGAGACCTGGACTTTTCGGCGGTTGGCCGAGAAATCAGAGCTAACGGATTGCTCGGCTTGATGGCACGGGCCGCGGGTGGCTCTCGGGTGGGGGTCTCTGTGCTGGAAGGAGCTCCCTCAGATCATGGGGGAATGGGCCCGGTAGGCCTGATAGGGGAGAAGGCTGCGCTCCCATGGCGCTCGCTGTGGTGATGTCTCGGGTGAGGATGGGAAGCGGAATGGCTCCTTTGGTCTCGCATGGCCGATATGAAGGTAAATGATATTCGGTGATCCAGTCGGTCTTTTCAGTTGGTGCGGCGGAGCAGTCCGGTTGAGGCGTACTGGACCCTTCAGGGTTTACATAAAAATGAGTTTCTTAAGGGGTACTTGCGTTTTTAAAATCTTCCAAGGGCAATCCGAATACGCGTTTATTGAACGTTAGAAATTTCGGGGTAAAATTTTATTAATAAAAGTCTGTTTAAATTTTTAGAACTGTAAAATTTTACCTCGTGCGAAATTTTCGCCCTTGGCTGCCTGCCATTTTCGCACCTTAGAATTGGGTGTGGCGAAATGGCAGCTCTGTTATGAAGATTTCGCACCTTGGATTTTGGTGTGCGAATTTTCGCACTCTTGAATAGTGGTGCGAAATTTTCGGCACACCGTTTCGCACATCTTAACGACCGCGAAAATGAGCTTGAGAGTTGTGCGAAATGTGGCCACGTGTGCAGGAGAGAATTTTCGCACCGGCGAAAATTTTGGCCTTCCACAGTGGTGCGAAATTGGTTTTTTAAGAGACTTCGCACTTTGAATAAGGATTCCACCTTGAATTTGATTTCGTCACCTTGCAGGGAAGGGTGTGCGACGAATTTGGTCCTTTGGTCCAAGACTTTCGCACCTTGTCTTGGTGTGCGAAATTTTCGCACCTTGAAATCAGGTGTGCGAAAATTGGTGGCACCTTGGATTTGGATGCTCTGTTTCCTGATTTTTTCTCCCTGGTCTTGCTTTTGACGAGCTCTCCCCATCTTTCATGATTTTTTTCTGAAATTTATCATCAAAATTAACTTGAATTAAGACAAAATAAACTAAGATTAGGAGAAAATTAAAATATAAAGAAATAAAAATACGAATATAACTATAAAACTATAACAAAATTTCATGGACTTCTTGAGCCCATGATACTCTGCTTTTCCTAGTTTGTGTGGTTAAGAGGTTTGATCTCCTCCTGTTGTACTGTATTAAGGCTTCTAAGAAGGCTTGAGACGATTGGCCCATTGACCTTGAAGGTTTGTATTGCTGTGGGATTGAATATTTCCACCACTCCATTGGGATTGCACCTCATGGATTAATGAGGACCGTCCACCTTGATTTCAATTTACCTGGCAAGACGATGAAGTTTTAGAGTCATAAAGCAAACATTTTTGTATTTGGTAAAATTCTGATTGATTTCCAACTATCATATGCATTTTTACTTCTTGGCTTTTGCAATTTTGAATTGAGGTATGAATCATTCCTCATTCCTCTATTCATTCAAAGTCTAAACATCTCTTTAAACCCGGCTCTTGGATCAAATCATTGTTGAGCTTTTTGATTGCCCACCATGCTTTATATTCATTTCACTGGAAGGGACACGCTTTGCGCATGAAACAAGGCGATAGGGAGACTTACCTAGAATGGTCTTGTAGCGTCCTATATTAGCCATAAGGAATCAGGAGCTTGATAGACCATCCTTTCCTATTTCACATTGACCACTTCGACACATATATTCTTGATCTCACGGTTGTGCCAAATCTCAACTTGGCATTGTTTAGGGTGATAAGGTTGTACCTTGTGTCTTAACCCTATATCTTGGCTAGAAGGTCTCAAAAGGTTTATTGGCAAACTGGGTTCCCGTCACTTATAACTGCTTTTGGCACCCAATCTGCAAAGTGTTGTCCTTGAGGAATTTAAGTACCACCTTATGATCTTGCTCCATAATGGGATTTGCTTCTACTCACTTCAGAGACATAATCTCACTCCTACCAAGATGTTTAGAATGTCAAATGACATTGGAAATGGTCCTAAAGTCTATACCCAGGAACATCAAAGATATCCATATTAGATGGGGTTCAAGCGGCATCATATTCGGCGTTGGTCAGCTTTACGGAAGCCTTTGACACCGTGCACCATGCTTACACATTGCATGGGCATGCTTGAAGAGAGGGCCACAAACTGATTGGAATCCACTTTCCGTTGCTTGTTTTCTGGAGGCCAAATGACCTCCAATGCACTATCAATGGCAATGGGATATAGAATTCCCAAAGCCTGTCAGAACACATTTCCTTATAATTTGATCGTTGCACAATTATCTGAAAAGTAAAGGTTCCTCCAATAATAGGCATGATCTTAGCCAAGAAATGCTCTTATCCTTGAGCACTCCACTCACTTGTACTGTCTCCAGTGAACAAAAGTTTGCAATGTGAGAAATACATGGGAGCTATATCTTACTACATGAAGAACTCCTCGGGAAGTCATCATTTGATAGGCAGACCATGTGAGTCCATGTGATATCACAAGTCTAGACAAGTGATCAGCTCCACAGTCTACCCCTTTTTATCCCTGATTTGAGATTGAATTCTTGGAGACAAAAGAACATCTATCAATCTTTGCCTTGGCATTCTGCTTGGTTAGCAAGACTTCAAAGCAGAATGGTCAGTGAACACTACCTATGGCGCCTACTAAATAAGCAGAAAATCTTATCCAATGGCAAAGAACTACTGCAACAACTCCTTTTCAGTAGTTTGTAGTTCTTGTTGAGGCCTCATTCAAAAGTTCTATTGCATATTATTGATCACATAGGGCTTTTCATGCCTCTCTTTGTTCCTAAAACAGCCCCCCATAGCAAGTACTTGAGTCACATTTACCGCTCAAAAGGTAATTTCCATTTGGGGCTCCTGAACTATCGGTCAAGTTGTGAGGAATTGCTTATCAATTCCTCAAAACTTCTCTGACACTTCTATGCACAAATTTGGCATCCTTTTTTACCAAAAGTCACACAGATGGTTTGAGATTTTTGAGAAATCTTAATGAACTCCTATAGAACCTTCTGCATTGTCCAAGGAATTGCCTAATTCTTAACATTATGTGGGAGGTGGCAACTTAAACATCAGCTTCACCTAACGCCTTATCTACCTCAATCGCTGTTTTGGAGATATATCTGTCCTAAAGACAATTCTAGTTTTGTACCATAAATGACTGGGCCACTTCTCCCAATTTCAGCGATCTTTCTCTATACACTATGGGACAGCTTTCTAAATGCTCAACCACTCTCATAAGAAACTTCCTACAGCAGTGAATATCCATCGAAAACATCCATTGATGCCGTTCCACCATGTCACTGAAGATGCTTAGCATACTATCTTTGGAAAGTTGGCAGAGTCATTACATAGACAAAGGGCTTCTCCTATATGCAAAAGTAACAATACGGACAGAGTGAAGGTTGTTTCTCTTGATCTTTCCAAAGTCAATTTCTATTTGGAAGTACCCTGAATAACATCTAGAAAACATAGAAGGGTGTCCTGAACTCTCTCATAGGACTTGGCCATGGGTAGTGGAACAATGGTCCTTCTGCCTAGTTCCTGAAATGTCAAACTCTCCTATACGTCTATGACACTCTCAATCCTGAAGTAGGAGTGTAGATGACTTCTTCCCCTTTCTCATTCTGGATCACAGTGATTCAGATTTCTTTGGGACTTACGCTTGGTGGAACTCACCCACAAAGCTATCTGAATGGGATATAATGATCCCAGCTTGAAGTAGCTTCAAAACTTCACTCCTCACCATCTCTTGCAGTGAGGATTCAAGTCTCCTTTGGGGTTGCTTACTGGTTTCTGCGATCTTCCAATATAAATATGTGGGTGCACAACCAAAGGGCTAATCCTTTAATATCAAGAAATTTGCTCCAATGGCTTTTTCTTACATTTCTGAGGCTCTAAAGACTATCCTCTTGATCAATAGGAGGGTTGAGGAATACACGATGCAGACATATTCTCATCATCCTCCAAGTATGCATACTTCAACTCTAGAGGAAGTGGTTTTAAAATAAGCTTTGGAGGGTTCTCCACAGCAACTCCTTGTGAGTCTTCCTGGTTGAACAGTGGTAAGATCTCTTCCCGTCTCCTCCAAGGAGACATAATGGCTAGTACATCAGAGGGTTAGGAACATCTTTCAAGGACTTCCAGGCTTTCATTCAAGCTCTCCTCTAAACTCCTATCACAGTGCTCTTCAACCAAAGTGTTGATCAAGCACACCTCCTCAAACCCTTCTTCCTCTTCAGGGTAAAGATGCCTCTTACATAAATGGAATATGTTTACTTCCAAAGTCATATTACCAAATGTGAGCTGCATCACCCCATTCCTACAATTAACAATAGCATTTGAGGTAGCTAGAAAAGGTCTCCCTAGGATGATTGGCACATAATTTTCTTCCTTGACAGAGGAATCAGTATCAAGCACAACAAAATCCACAGGATAGTAGCATTTGTTCCATGACTAAAACGAACACCTCATCACTCCTTGGGATTTTGACAGACTATAGCTAAAGAGAGTCATGGTTGTAAAGGCTTTAATCCTCCAAGTCCAGTTGTTTATAGACAGAGTATGGAGGCAAATTCACACTTGCTTAAATCTAATAAAGCTTTTTCCACATGTGGTCCTCCATGTTGAATGTATGGTGGGACATCCCGGTTTTATATTAATTGGGGACTTACTTTGGATGATAGCCACTCACTTGCTCAGTGAGGAATGCATATCTATGTCACTTGTCGACCTTCTTTGACTGTGCAAAGTCCTTAGAAACTTTGCAAGTGTAGGGACTTGCTGATCGTATATCAAGTAAGGTATATTCACCTTCACTGCTCAGCACTCTCAAGAATTTCCTGATGAATCTATTGTCTTTCTTTCCTGTAAAGCTTGAGAAAAGGAGGAGGCCTATATGTTTAGCATTCATCATATCTCCTAACACTATGCATGTTGTGTTGGACCGAGATAGAGTCAGGCTGATTGGATGCATTTCTTCCCACTCTGCGCTCTTCTGGTTCTTGCGCCTCTTTTAGTCCAAGGGTCCTCTTTGCTAGCGAGTGTCTTCATCAGGTCCAAGTTAGGTAAGGGTTGATCAACCTTCTTCCCACTTCTCAAAGTGATCACCCTTTAACCTCTCTCAATTTGAGACTCACCATCTTGGTTTCAACTTCTGAAACCTTGGGATTTTGGCTTGGTTTGAGAGGGGAACTTTCTCTCAATCCTGTGTTTTAGGTTGTAAGTCCTAGATGGTACTGAATATATTATCTTCTGAGATAGATCATTTTGCATCCCTCCATTCTCTTTATTTGAGAACTCGCAACATTTCAATTTTTGCTGCCAATTGGGAGTTGATTTGCCCTTTTGTTCACCACAAAGTCAGCGCATGACTTTACTCGGTTTAACATGGGCTTGCTCACTGAGATGGTGCTGAGGTGCTTGTGGTTTGGGGCCTGTGGGTTGGATGGAGGTGGCTTTGGGTTTCCAAGAAAAATTTGGGTGGTTTCTCAGCGTTGATTATAGGTGTTGCCATAGGATGGCCCCTGTTTGTTGGGCCCCTAAATTGCCACGAACATTCACTTGATCATAACATTTATCCTCACAGCTGGCATGGTGTGGACACTCATCTACCACATGATCAAGATGCAAATGGTGCATGGCATACTGGACTGGTATCGCAAATGGCTTGAACTTCGTGTATCTTTTTTCAACTC
>JBAPGN010000577.1:0-12483 GCA_037355405.1 Vitis amurensis | reverse complement strand
TAGGAAGTGGCTTCAAAAACTAGCTTCTGGAGGCTCCTTCCCTAGCTGCTCCTTGTGAGTCCTCCTTATTGGAACAAGGGTACGATCTCTTCCCTTCTCCTCCCAAGGAGACATGATGGCTAACACATCAGAGGGTCAGGTAACCCTTCTTCAAGCACTCCAGGACCTCTTCATCAAGCTCTTTTCTAATACTTGTCACAATGCTCTTCAACCAAAGTGTTGATCAAGCACACCTCCTCAACCTTCCTCCTTTTCGGGGTTTGAAGATGGCCTCTTGCATAGTAGAATATGTTTAGTCCAAGGTCATGTTTCCAAATGTGAGCTGCCATCACCCCATTCCTACAATTGATGATGGCATTGGAGGTAGCTTAGGAAAGGTACTCCCAAGGGATGGATTGCCACTATTGCTTACCCTTAACAGTGGGATCAAGTATCAAGCACCACATCCACGGGATTAGTAGGAAATGTGTCCACTTGAACTAGAACAATTCCTCTATCACCCCCTGCGGATTTTGACTGACCTATCAGCTAAGGAGAGAGTGATGCTGTGACGGCTTTCAAATTCTTCCAAAGTCCCAGTTGCTTATACATTTAGAGTATGGAGCAAAATTCCACACTGGCCCCCAAAGTCTAGTAAAGCCTTCTCCACATGTGTCCCCTCATGTGCATTCGAAATGGTGGGACATTCCCTTATCTGTACTTAACATGGGAGACTTACACGAATGATGGCACCTTTACTTGCTCAAGCTGAGGAATGCCCTTCTTGGCACATTAACCTCTCTTGACCAGTGCACAAAGTCCTTTAAAACATTTTGCCATATGTGGGGACTTGCTTGATCATATCAAGTAAGGGTATTATCACCTTCACTTCTCTGTCTCCAAAACTTCAAGAAATTCTGATTGAATCTTGATTTCCCTTCTTTCCATTGTAAAGCTTGAGGAAAAGGGGGAGGCATATGTTTCTTTCATCGTACTCTTTAATCACTATCTTGGCTCTTCTTCAATGATTGAATTAGATGCATTTTATCCCCACTCTTCTCTTCTTGGTTATTGCCTCTCTTTTAACCAAGGTTCTCCTTGGACATGAGTTCTTCATCTTGCCTCACCTAGGCAAGGAGGTTGATCAAACCTCCTTCCCACTCCCCAAGGTGATACAACTTTGACCTCCTTACAACTTTGAAGTAACTCCCCATCTTGGGTTTCAACGTTCATGAACACCTTTGATTTGGCTTGGTTGAGAGGGGAAAACTTCCTTTCTCATCCACTAGTTAAGGCTTGGTAAGCCTAGAGATGAAAGTAGGTGGAATATTATCTAATCTTCTAAGGATAGATCATTTGCATACCCATCCATTCTCTTAATTTGAGGAACCTCAAAACATTTTTCAATCTTTTGGTTGAAACAATTGGGCAGTTTGATTGCCTTTTGTTCACCCACAAAGTCACCCATGACTTTACTTAGGTTCACAATGGCTTGCTCCACTGAAGAGGTTTGTTGAGGTGCTTGGGTTTGGGCTTGTGGTTGGTATGGAGGTGGCCTTGGTTTCCAAGAAAAATTTGGATGGTTTCTCCAGCTTGAATTATAGGTGTTTCCATAAGGTGCATTGTTTGTTGGGCCTAAATTGCCCCACAACATTGGCTTGATCACCTAACATCTCCCTCACAGCTGGGATGGTTGGGGCACTCATCTACCACATGATCACATGATTGGCAAATGGTGCATGGCATGACATGGGCTTGTGTCTCAGAAATGGCTTGGACTTCATGCATTTTTTTCAACTCAAGTTCTTCCAACCTCCTTGCCATTGTTACCACCTTAGCTTTCATGTCCATTTCTTCACTTAACATGTAGATTCCACCCTTTGGATTTACAGGAGCTTTCATCCTTCCCATTTCTCTTGAGTTGGGCTCATCCCATCCTCTTGATACCTCAGATACATAACTTAAAAAGTCCATGGTTTCAAGAATTTGCTTCATGGAGGAAGACATCCCATCATAAAAATAGCTCACCAAGAGCCATGTATCAAAGCCATGATGAGGACAAGCATTGATGGCCTCCATATACCTTTCCCAACATTCATAGAACTTCTCATTTTCTTATGCAGAAAAGTTTGAGATTTGTCTCTTCAACCCATTGGTCCTATGGGTGGGGAAAAATTTCTTCAAAAATTCGGCCTGAAGATCAACCCAATTCCTTATGCTCCTTGGCCTTAAAGAGTTAAGCCATATTTTTGCCTTATCCATCAAAGTAAAAGGGAATAGCTTGAGTCTCATCAAGTCTATTGAAGCTCCTCCCTCTCTAAAAGTATTGCACACCTCCTCAAACTCCTTGATGTGGGCATATGGGTTCTCACTCTCCATTCCATGGAAATTTGGTAGGAGGGGCACAATATGAGGCCTTATAATCAACTGCTCAAGAGGAGGTACGATGCATGAGGGTGCACTCAACCTTGGTGGGTGCATTCTATCCCTCATGGATAGATATGCATTTGGATTATCCCCTTGATCGTGTTGAGAATTCTGATCCTCTTGTGGAGGGTCCATGATGTTTACACAGATATCCAACTCTATGTCTTGAGGATTCTCTATCCTTACTAGTCTTCCCTCTTGGTCCCGAATCCAATAGGGCATGCACAAGTTACAACTTCCCTGAAAACAAACAAAGACAACAAAAACAAAAGAAAACTAGAAGAAAGTTAAGGTTAGAAAGAAAATGAAAGTAAACTTAACAAAAGGAATTCTACAATTAAAACAAAGGAAATGAAGTTAGTGAAAAATGAATTCACCAAACTTGTGATGGAAATCACAAGTAGCCTCTAAAAAGTTGTATCACTGTAACGTGGCACCATCCCCGGCAACGGCGCCATTTTGATTCGTGCCCAGTTGGGTATTTTAATCAAAAATGTTTATAAATCCTATGACCTTATACTAGCGTAGCAAAGCTACTATAGTATAGCAGCTCTAGGGTCGAACTCTGGGATGGGTTTTCACTCTACCAGTGATAGACTCAAGATTAGAAATTGAATCTGATGATTTCCTTTGTCAAAACTTAAAGTTTAAAAGAAAATAAAATTTGTTTTGAAAGTGGTGTTTGAAACTAAACTAACATAGAAACTAGGTAAAAATGGAGAAAGAAAGTCTCCCGGAGCTAAAGGTTGCTAGGATCAAGTTCAGAATGCAAAGTGGGAAATTTCGGATTTTTCTCCTCGTATTGGGCACAACAACATAAAGGATGGTTGTTTCCCGAACTGGTATAGGTTTAACAATGAAGATTTAATCCATAAAAAGTCAATAGAAATGGTAGTCAAGTTCCATTAATGGCTTTAGACACTATGGGTCTTCACCTTGAGCCACTTTCCAATGGCTCATACATGATAACCAATGGTCTTATGTGGATCTAGCAATAAGTATCCACAGAGACCTAAAGGCTTATCATGTATTGGTCATTCAAAGTAATTCTAAGGGATTTAAAGCAAAACTGTAGATTTGAAAGCCATTTATGAACTCCAACTACCTGTATTTAAAGCACGAGAGTTTTCCACTTTTGCATCTGGACTTTTCACCTAGCTTCCTTCACTCCAAGAAACCAAAGGTTTAGCCTCTCATCCTCTGGGAAAACATCCTCAGAGGTTGTTTGCTTCAAGAAAAAGAAAATAGAAGAGAGAAAAGGAAAGCAAAGAGAGCTCTGTATTTTTCCCCGAGAGGAAAATTTCACTAAGTGTAAAATATACAAAAAAAATTTTGAGAGATGATTTCCACCCCTCTTATAGTCTTTACAAAGCAAAGCCTATGATTGGCTAATTACAAGGATAAGAAAGGAACTTACATAAAAAAAAAAACAAAAGAAAAGATCTCATGTGGAGTCGTCAGAACAGAGGAGATTTCGCACCAAAGTCGCATGAACAATACAAGGTGCGAAATTCGCACTTGCATGGGCTGGTGCGAAATTTGCCATTTTGAGCTCCTTATACAAATGGCAATATACAACTATAGGTACTTGATTTGTCAGCAATTCCAAGCCGGTTCCAAATATGGGATTCTTGAAAGGTGATTTTGCATGATGAACAAAATAGAGCCTCCCAAAGTGACAGTGCACGGCTACAAAAACTGCTTCTTTCCTCTATTTTTCCTCTTTGCTTCTCTCCTTTACTTGGCTTGTCTTAATGATCTAAAAAGCTGTCAAAACACTAAAACTAGCCACAAATATGATTAGAAGTCATTGCTAGGTCCTTAACATGCCAATTGGAATAAAAATGGAGAGCTACTACACAAAAGTGCTTAAAACATAATGAATTAAAGGCGCAAAATAGCACGTTTTGGGTAGTAATCATAGGACTAGAATTTAAAGTCCAAGTAAGAGTGGTTACTAGCACAACTTACTAGGAAAATTCCTAGTAGAACTAGTAGCACTTCTAGTCTAACAAGGAGTGGGTGGTGCCACTTTATAAATAAGAAAGGCTGGAGAAAATCTTGAGAGGGATATAGAGAGGGAGATCATGAGGGAAGTTTGAACTCACTGAAGCTATTATGGAAGTTTGGCTAAAGTCTTATATTCTTATTTAGTAAGTTAATAAAATACATGTTGGGGTTGGTGCCCTATAAACCTCATGTATTGCCTTGCATGTTGTTACCATCTCACAGGGGAAGGTGTAGACTATCTTGGAGAGCTTCTAAACGCCACATAGACATGAAAATGTATGTGGGAATTTTGCACTTGTGACAGACCTTTAAAAGTTTGTTCAAGGGGAGCCTTCATCTCCTCCATATATTTAATTATTTGCTTGATTTTTCAACCCTATTAATGCAACACAGGTGAATTTGCCCAAAGGTTTATAAGAATATTCATATTAGTTGTGTTCAACCTATTAAATTCTACTAGGCTTATGTACCAGTATGTAAATTATAGCTTCTTCCCCAAAGCCCAAATTTTTCTTTGGTTTCATGGTGTCAACATTTCATGAAAGTAAATGATGCATTGAAGACTAAATTTACCTAAAATTGAATATGGTGTGCTAGGACATAGAGATTTATTAAACATCAACTAAACTCTAGGAAAATGTAAGGGTGACTTGAAACCTAAATTTGAGCAAATAAAGAATCCGTTTGACAGTGCTTTTAGAAAACACTTATACTATAGAGAAAAAAAAACATTTTTGAAGAAAAATGAAGCGTTTGACAAAATTTAGAAAATAGTTTTAGAAAGTTCAAAATTTATTTGTAATGCTTCTTGGAGAAACACTTTACAGTTTATTCTCCCAAAAATACTTTTAGAGAAAACCCTTCCACTAAAAGCATTTAAAATATAAACTCAAGCAAATCTACTTAAATCTGCCAAAGCACTGCTAAAAAAATGGGAGAATTATGTTTTGGGGGTAGATAGGCCCCTAAATTAACAAAAGGTCCATATAACTCTTCACATTGAGTTGAAGGATGTAAAATAGTAATTGACAAATATACCCTTTAAAAACACATAAAATATTTTATAAAATTAAGTTAAATAATTTTTTTTCAATAATTTTTTTTTCAAAAATACTAAATTAAATAAAAGTAGTTTTCAAAAATATTAAATTAAATAATTTTTTTTTCAAAAATATTAAATTAAATTAAAGTATTTAAAAAATATTAAATTAAATATTTTTTTAAATATTAAATTAAATAAATTTATTTTTATATTAAATTAAATATTTTTAAAAAATATTAAATTAAATATTTTTTAAAAATATTAAATTAAATAAATTTATTTTAAAAAAATATTAAATTAAATGAAAGTATTTTAAAAAATATTAAATTACATAAAAGTATTTTTTAAAAATATTAAATTAATTAAAAAATATTAAATTAAATGAAAGTATTTTTCAAAAATATTAATTTTTTTCTCAAAATCAACAAAGGGCATTTTGGGAAATGCTGAAGGATGATATCCTTCAACTCAATTTCCATACTTTCATTGGATCTTGAGCTTAATTTGAAGAGTTACATGAACCTTTTATTAATTTGGGAGCTCATCTATCCCCAAAACATAATTCTCCCTAAAAAAATCCAAACAAAAAAAACAAAAAAGGAAAACAAGCAGAGTTGTGCATATTCATAAAACTGAGCAGCATAAATTCTTGAAATATTTTATGATTTTATGCATACGTCCATCCTGGGATATTGACCGACGTTGCAACATTGATTGCAAGATATGTCTGTTCTTTCTGGAGTTGGAATATTTTTCTTCCTTCTTCGTAGCTACTGCCAAATGCTGTCCGAGCAATCATATCCCATGTCAAATTTTCAAGATAGGGCCAAACATCCGACTCTCGTGACCCCTCCACCGAAAGCTACAACTCAAATGAAATGTCGGTGGCATGTTCTATAACAAGTTCAACCACACAATAATAATAAAGACCAAAAACATCTCTTTCAGTGGTAAAATTATGGAAAAGGCCCATTGGAGAAAGGGGGAAAAAGACTATACGAGTATGTGACAAAGAAAGGAAAAGGTAGGACACTTGGTATGTGAGAAACTAGTCACCAGTACTTCACTAAAATGACTGAAATATTTGGGAATTCTGATGTTTATACAGGTTTTTATAGGATTAAAAATGATTTAAAAAAAAAATTAGAAAGTTTTCTGGATGGAAAGCTGGGTTGATGATCTTTCTGGAAACTAAGGTGAAATATTCTCGTTTAAAAACTAGGCATTGAAAATTACCTTCAACTTTTCTGGATGGAACACTGGGTTGATGATCTTTCTACGTTTGGCCCATTGTTCACCTTCCTGGGCCACTAGACCAGAAACCAGCAACTTGACCAATGGGTGTGAGGGAGTCTTTTGAAAGATATTGGGCTTCAACAAAACATCCCTCATTAGCTCAGGCTTCATAATGTTTACCCTTGGATTTGGACCCACCCATGTAAAGGAATTTTTACCCAATTTTGAACTGACAGCCTTGGTTTGTATTTCCCAAACATCTTCAAAATATGACAATCACCAATTTTGATTTTTCATACAGTTATGAAGTATGGTAATTTTGAACAACATATGGAAACAACCTATTTCCCGACCTTGAAGGGGACTGAATATTGCTATTTAATAAGTTTTAGTTCTTTTAGCAAGTTCTTTTAGTTCTTTTAGGCTATGTTTGGTTCCCGGAAAATGCGAGAGAAAGAAAATTGGGAGGAAAAATGGAAGGAAAGAAAAAGTTAAGAAAAGGAATATAATTTTTTTCACTTGTTTGGTTATCCATGGAAAATTCAAGGGAAAACAAAAAAAGAATTCATTTTCTTTTATTTGGTTAACCACAAAAAAAAAAAAAGTCAAGGAAAAATAGAAGGAAAATAAAACCAACAATTTGCTTAGATGGTTACCAATTTATTAAATAATAAAATAAATTAATTCAATAAAAAAACTATTGAAAAACGTCAATTTTTCGACATAAAACATTGCTCATAAAAAAGTCTCTACTATTATTTTTTATTAATAATTATAAGATTTATGTATAAAATTTTCCTCATGCAATACAAATAAAATATACGAGTAATAACTATTTTTTATTTTCAAGCGGGAACATTTAAGCCTAATCAAAAAAGCTCTTAAAAAAATTCAGAAGGATTTCTGAAATCAAAATTTTTTTAGAAATAAAATAGTTCATTATAATGTAAAAAATAAAAAAACTACTATATAAAAATATAAAATCAAAAATTAAAAAGGATTTTCGTAAATCTGAAATTTAAATTTAAAATTGTAAAAATAAAAAAAGATACAATATAAAATATTTTTTATTTGTAAAAATAAAAAATAGCTAACTTTTTATTTTTTACAATAAATTCAATTCTTACATGTCGGCCCAAAACTCACTAAAGGAGCTCCTTCAAAATCTCCAAATATTCCCCCCTGCCAGTAGCTCCATGACCAGCTTATTTATGCATCTCTTCACTTTAAAATACAGAAGCGGGATCTCCCCAATTTTGCTCCTCCATCTCTCCACCTTTTGCCCGTGGCGAGAACCTTGGCGGCTTGGGCAGACTACAAAATAAAAAACAAGCAACCTAAAAACCTCACAATTCTTTCTCCTGGGCAGCAGCAATAAAGTGCTCAATAACACCATATTCTCCTTCTCCAAAAATAAGAGGGTCTCTTTAGAAACAAACTTCCTGTCAGAGCTATACTACCCAAAGTCAGTATCAAGAACTCTTCTCTCTAACTGGTAATCTGCCACTTAGAAAGGATGTTTATAATAAACTTGCCTCAAATGTTTGAAGATTGAGCTAAGATATATGGAGGCTCCATATACAGTGCACTGGCCCTTGAAACCACTCATTTATCTGCAATGAAACCATGTAAATCATACCATTATATCTATGATCAATGTAGAGATACATGAGCAAAAAGGATTAGATAAAAATGTAAAAACGGGTATCAAAACTAAGGTAAAAGTAGCTGCAGACTTGATTATCCTTAAGTTGGTTTACACAACTTCTAACAGTAGCTAGCCACTGAAATTAGCAACTATACAGAGTGCCACTCCACAACCCCATGATGCTATCTATACAAAACATATCACCTTAAGCATCTAAGGCAAATTCAAACTGAATCTCATGCTTCTGTCGTAGCTGCGAAAAAACGTATATAATCAGAGAAATCAAGGAAAGAAGAAGTTTAGAATTTGAAATTCAATTTGTAAATTATCGAAAACTCAAGAAACAACAAGCTGGTAACATTTCTAATCAGGAGAGTAGAAACTGATATTTCTAACAATCCAATATAAACGCTTCCAAAAATTGCATGCACCAAACAATGATACCAAAAACAATAACCAGCACTTAGATCGGCAGCAAACAACATACATATATGCATATGCAACAACTGCAGACCCATTCCGCCCAACCAAATTATGAAAAACCATAAGCCAGTAAATTAATAGCAAAACAATCAAGGGTTAAAAATCAAATGAAACCAAAAGCAAACAAGCCAAGAAAGTTTAGAAAAAATTCTAGCGAAATTTAAGAAAATGGTATAATAGGCGAAAGCAACCTAGAAACCCAAACAGAAACCCAAGAGAGAGAGATTTACCTTGGGTCCGGGAGTTTTCACAGGGATTGAGGTGGATTGAGTTCAACCTTCCATACCTGATCTTGAAGACATGGCGATTCGAATTACATTCACTGGATTTGAAGAATTCATTTCAATCCACGGGAACTTGATTTGAAACGCGCTTTCATCCCTGGGAAACTCGAGTGCCTGAAAAGGTAGGTTTTCGAACATTTGGAATGGTTAGCGGTGATAGCTGGATGGCGTTGAAAGCGTTGACGACGGTGAGAAGCCAATAGCCACCGATGAAGAGGAAGTTAGAGCGTGAAAGCCTCGATGAACAGAGCCCAATAAAATCTCCCCCCCCCCCCCCCCTTTTTCCTTCTCTTGTTCTCTATTTTCCTGTTAATTTTTTATGGAAAAATATAGGAGAAAATATATAATATTTTCTTTTATATTTCCTTTATATTTTTTTCCATCATACTTTTCATGTCATCCAAAAACTAAAGAAAACCATTTTTCTCTTACATTTTTTCCTTTCATTAGCATTTCTGGAACCAAACATAGCTTTAGTAGAAAATTGTAAACAAACACAAACGGTATAGGGTTTTAAAGTGATGGACACTTTTATGTGAATAAAATACACACGTCTTCCCAAAAACAAAGAAAGGAAAATTGCGACAAAATCTCGGGGACGATTCTAGCCTCTCCGCCGAGCTCACTCTCCTGCAGTGCGGCCCAGAAGTCCTAGCGAGTAAGTATGCCTGTTTGGGAGGAAATGTCTCCCTAAGATTTGCCTTACCAATCCTACATGCTTTAATAATCCATTTTGGTTATATAATTCTCTCTGTTCTTAGGTTGTTCCAATTTTGGTCTCGACTTGCAGAGGTAGAGATTTGTTAAATTTGACGATTTCTGGTGCGGTTTCGTCCCTCTGCGATTGTTTTATTTTGATTAGCCGCCAATCGGCTTCTCTGGATGATACTTAAAGTTACTGTATGCGCTTGAGCCTAAACATTTGATTTTTTGCCTGTGAACCTATGGAAGTCCCCTCAAAAGGGAGATTTAAGGGAAAAATAACATTTGATGCTAGAGATGTGGAGATGATCTTCAGAATATCAGATGCATTGATAATCAGGGCCAGTCCGATCATATCTACTCTAATATTGTAGAAAAGGCTGAGAAGCAGATACTAGCGTTGTGCTCGAATTCCTGTGGCTGGGCGTTCAAGGGTTGTTTGAAAATGTCGGAAGATTTTTTAGAGTTTCTGAGCGAATAAAGATTAATTGATGCTTAGGCGGAAGCAGTAGGATTCAAGCGGAGCAACTGCTATCATCATCAATTCTCAAGGGTTCGGGACGTTTTGCTTAAGAAAGGACATCACCTCATCCACGTCTATCCAAATGACGCCTAAAGAAATGATCCAAATGAGGAATACGCTCTACCAGCTCCTCGCTGTGTACACCGACTGCCTCATCTTCTCAGAGAAGCACCCAATCCCAAGCACCAAGTTTCTCTTGCCTTTCTACAATCTCTTCCACTTCTGGTTTCTCAAAAGCACCAAGGAGGTGCTGGTCCCCGCGAATCAAAGGGAGAGCTTGTCTGTATCCGTGCATAGAAGGACCCATATGGCTCCACTCCGATTCATATGTGCAGGATCAAGAAAGTTCAAATCAATGAGCCAGCAAATCAGAGTCCAAATTTGGTATCTCATGTGTCGGAGATACGACGGTTTAAATGACTAGACAATCTCAAAAACCCCGAAACTTGGCTTCTGCAAATCTGGATGAGGGATTTCAAGGACATTAGCAATTGTTGGATTGGAGCTTCTAGGCAAGACAGCTCATTGCCCGACAACTTTTTTTATAGCACGGAACATATTCAGGCGCGCCCTTTTCCCCCACAACCTTTGGGATCAGCTTTATCAGGGAAAAGATTGATGGCAGACATAGGACTTAAAGCAAGTTCTGAAAGACATGTTAGTGCGAGTTGACTACTGAGCAATTGGACATGAAAAGAGTTGAGCACTGAGGAAGCCGTTGTCCTTCCCCGTTGTGCCGTCGGTTGGTTGGGTAAGAGCGCAGTACTTGATCTGCCTTGATGGCGCATATGGATGAAAACCAGAGATGTATTCAGGCTAGGCCAGGCGTTGAACTGGCCTGATAAGGACTGCAATATCCAATTTGGTAGAGACCACAGAAGAAATGGGAATGCAGTTATCATTACTACTAGACTTGAGGAAGTGGCAAAAGGGATGGTGGGTGATAAGTATCTGCATAGCATAGAAGGCATTGGTGAGGATGAGATTTGGTCCATGTTCAATGATGCAGCTGATAAAAGCAAATTGAATCCTCAACAGAATGATTAAATTTGGAAGGAAATTTGCAAAGAAATTGTAAACAGATCAGCCTCATGTGCTTCCTTGCTTTAGCATTCCGTCCTCTGTAGGGCGCGCGTATGCAAAACTTACATCGTGCCGTACTTGCAATCAATCGACTTCTTATCAACCCTCACGGCGCGCACTTCCTGGAATGTATCCTTAGTGGATCTGAGTTCATCGATGTGCATGGCTTCCCTCTAGGTGTGAAGACATTAGCTGAGATAATTCCGAAGAAATTGACTGAGATCATTCCAGGCACATTGGCTACGGATCCTTCCAGTGTCAATGCAGAACCAGAGAGGGGACACATTGACTCAGATCATTACAGTGCCACACAGAACCATAGAGGGGACAGATTGACTGAGATCGTTCCAATGGAGGTCCAGATTGATGGAGGGGGATAATTTTCTTAGCTTTCCAACTGTTCTTGCTTTTTATCCATATTCATGGCTTCACATTTAACTTTGCATCAAATGCCATCAGACGTGGAGGTTGGTTTTGTAGTTCTTATTTGTCCATCAGGTGTATTGATATTCGAAGTTCTTTAAATTATTGTTCTGGGTGTGTTATAAATATGCCTTTCTTCGCCATGATCAGCTAGCTATGAGTAGCATGAGTTATATGATGAGATTCATCAATGATCAGCTAGCTATGTGGCACAATTGTGTTGAAAGGGATCCCTCAGGCTTCACTGTCCAAAAACCCTTAACACCCATTACCTTCCAAGGTTGCTGGTAGAGGTTGGGCAGCAAGCAATCTTGGGCCAAGAAGAGAAGGGAGCCCAATAACATAATGGCTTTCATCCATTGGCTTCCAAGCTTGCGCCCAGAATAGAAGGGAGCCCAATTTCATTTCGTTGAGTTCAACAACTCATAAACCGGTCTCACGGTTCACTTCCGCCAACCGGACCGGAAAACTGGTGATTCGTACCGAAATATTGACTATGAATGGCCCATGACCATGATGCGGCATGAATATTTAGGGGAAAAAACTAACATTTAGTTTTCTTTATGTTGTAATATTAGAAAATTTTGTACTTGTATTTAAAAAAAATACAAAAAAAAAAAAGAAAAAGAAAAAAAGAAAAAAA
>JBAPGN010000576.1:0-10522 GCA_037355405.1 Vitis amurensis | reverse complement strand
TTTTTTTTTAATTTTCCGAAAAATTTCAATTTCTAAAATCCTAAAAAATTTTCTACCCTAAGGCTGACATGGCATAAAATTTCAACTCGTTTAATTGACCGACACAATAAAACGAAATTCACCAATCTGAAATTAACAAGTGTTCTCCAAACATTTTTCTTTTTGACTTTTCAACCATCACACAAAATAAGACTTTTCAAACTAAAAATGCTAACGTGACATAAAATACCCGGTCATTACAGAGTTGGACGCTCAAAGGATGCGCACTCTTCTCCGCATATACTGCTGGTGATGTAACAGCAACAAAACAGGTTGGAAAGAAAAATCAAACAAAAGTTGTTTCGGGTGAACATACCGCTGATGTGAAAATCCTTTGTGCTCTTGCTGAGTATTTATGTTCGAAAGACAACCCGGAATTCCGTTTCAGGGTGATTATGGCCTTGGGTTTCTTGGTTGGGGCTAAGGTTCTAAATGTCCAACTGTTGTTCTAGTTGGATATAGGATAGCTCATTCGGAGGCTTTTACTTTTCAATGAATTGCGGACCGCTGTGTTCTCTAAGGTGGTATTGCGAACAATTCGATCAGAATCCAGGAGGGTGTTTTCGCATTTGCATAACCTTGATCTTAAGTACATCTAAGTTGAGAGACCAGGGTTGCACTAAATCGAAATAATTGGATTGACGGTTAGCCATGCAATTAACTTCATTATCTCATCAATGGTATTCAATATTGTACCGTACCTCTTAGAGATTTTCGATTGGTAGCAAGACATTTCTAGCCATACAAATTCGGAGCATCTTTTCATGGATAAACTTCTTCTATCAGTTTGCTGATTATGTTGCTTTCAACATTAGCCGTGACATAGTGGAGGACTTAGTTTAGGAAATCATGAATAAGGCCATAATGATGCAAGTACAAGGGCAATTGATTCACTATCATAATGAGGCTATGAATATTCTCAACAATGAAGTTTTTGAGGTCGAGAAGTATGATGAACTCCTAAGAGCATGAAGATGTTGCCTCATGTCCATGTGTTGCATGGCCACCTTTAGACCTGCAATGCAACCACCACACTTTCTTTATCTATTTTCTTATTTATTCATTCATTTTATTTATCATTTCCTCATTTCTCTTTGATAAACCAAAATTAACTTCCAAAGTTTTAAATTATCACATTCATTTGTTTAATCACTTTTGTTTCCTATTATCATTCTTACTTTAGTTACTTTATTTATTTGTTTATTTTTTTTCTAATTTTTTTTCTTTAAATAATTCTTCAAAATTTCCAATCTCTAAATTCAATTTCCAATTTCCAAAATTCCCATCTTCGTAATTATTTATCCAATCATTATTATTTTCGTTTTCTATTCATTTATCTATTCACTTGTTCATTTATTTAAAATTTCATCCCTAAATAATGCTTTAAATTTCCAATCCCTAAGTTCAATTTCCAATTTCTGAAATCCTAACTTCCGCAATTATTATCTAATCATTATTATTTCGTCATTATTATTATTCTATTCATTTATTTATTCACTTATTCATTTGTTTAAAATTCTGTCTTTAAATAATTCTTCAAGATTTCGATTGCCAAATTTAGTTCTCTGAAATTCCAATTTTCCAATTTTCGAACTTAATTTTTTCAATTTCCAATATTCCAATTCTCGTATTTATTCCGTTACTTATTTATTATTATCATTATTATTATCATTTTATTCATTATTTCTAAAAAATTCTTTCTTCGAATGATTTCCAAGATTTCCAATTTTTTATAATTCAATTTTCATAATTTCTACTTCTCAAATAATTTTCAATTTTGATTTCTTTCAAAAATTTAATTTTCAAAGTCCCAATTTTCGTAATTTTAATTTTTTAAAAATCCCAAACTCTCAATGATTTTCAAAATTCCAATTTCTTTTCAAATTTAACTTTCTAAAACTCTCATTCTTACATTTAATTTCTAAAATCCAATTTTCAAATAAATTTCTAAAACTCCAATTTTCAAAATAATCTCTAAGACTCCAATTTTTAAATAAATTTCAAAAGTCCAGTTTTTCCCTCGAATAGTTTTAATTTCTGTTTGGTGATGCATGTGATATGTTTGTGCTCTTTTATTGTACACTGACCCCATTTTTATGATAGCGCATTGCTCGTTCGTGGCCCAGGCACGCATCCACTCTCATTTTGGTCATTCTCTATACATATTTTGATTCTCATATGTGCATGATCGATTTGAGTATCCATTGATTTTCCTATTGATTACCATGTCAGCTTCATTTTATTTAGTACAAACCCGACTTTAGGGACTTAGAAAGGTGCTACGGTCTTTACTGTACCTTCCTGATAAGTGACCTGACCCCGAGGTCGATCTGGTTTTCATAGACCACCTTTTCCAAAATAAGGAGTCACACTTAGAGTTTTCTTTCTTATTTTGTTTACCCTTTTAAAAAATAAAACAAAATAAGTGGCAACTTCAAGTCACTTTTTTAATAATAAAATCATTTTCAAATAGAAATCGAGTTGGTCGAGTGGAAAACGCATGAGTCGAAATGCGGGGTCCACAAGTAGATATTATGCTTTTTAATTGTTCTATCCCAACACGTGCTTAAAAAATACTCTCTTTTTTCTTTACAAATTTTTATTACTCAATTATTTTTATCAAGTGTGTTTTTTTGATAAAACATTTTTCTCTTATGTTATTGAATAAATAATTAAAATCAGAGATAAGAATTTTATTATTGAATAAATAAATATAAAACAGATTTTATTACTCAATTCGTCTGTGTTGTTGCTGTTGAAAACCAAGGCTTTGAATGAGTGGCTCCAAATTACACCAAACTCCCGCCTGCACCACACCTTATCTTCAAAGCATAAATATTATTAAAAAAAATATTTAAATTTAAAATATTTCAATGCTTATTTGCCCTGGATTTCTTTTTCTCATAAAATGGGAAATCTATTTGAAAGTGAATTTTATAATATTGAAACTACTCCAAATACTTGGAATGTCTTTTTATTAAACAAATGCAAATTGAATAAAGGTGGTTAAGCACATAACTTTCCGCCAAACCAAACTTTGATACTACGTTGAAATACCAATTTTTTTAAAAGCTTAAATTTATAAGATTTGAGTTCAATATGCATATCATGTTTTCTTAACACTATTTCTTATGAGTTTAATAAAATTATAGAATTTAAAAGTTTGGTAAATGGCTTTTGAACTAATATCTTAGGAACTTTTTTAAGATACCAAAGTATATCTTCTATAATTTGGTACATTATATTGGAAAAGAGGTACACTGCTCAGGGTTAGAGGTAGATATTTTTCCATATAGGACTATAATGTGGATAAATCTATTGTAGATTTGGAATTGTTTTGAAGAGTACTATATTTTAGAAATAATCTTCAAATTAGTTCTCCTTCATCTATCGTTGTCAATGTAATTGAAAAAATGACAATGAGCCTTTCGATGTGCTTGTATTATGGCACCATACTGTTTTTTTCCTTATTAGCTTGGGTGGTAATCTCCATAAGAAGTTTAATATTCTTAAATTAGTTTCAATTTAGTTTCCTTAATTTTCTAGTGTCAATTGAAAACCATTTGTTCTCAATTTATAAATTCTTTTGAGACCTGGGTTAAGAATACAAAAATTATAAATACATTTAAACAACCTTCATAATTAACATCTGGCTAATTAAACAAAATAAATTTTGAAGCATTTGACCAAAGGAGTCCCTTAAGTAGTGTCCTCCCATTCCATTTCAATGACCCTTAATTCACAACTCACTATTCCAATGCAAGGACTGTATTTTTGAAATGTCTTCAATAAACCCTTTCACCTTCCCAACTTCAACCATTTACTCTCTTTGTCATACATCACATCACCCATTAAGCCTTTCATTACAACTACCAACCGTCCCAACTTCAACCATTTACTCTTTGTTATACATACCCATTAAGTCTTTCATTACAACTACCAACCATCCAACTTCAACCATTTAACTCTTGTTATACATCACATTGCCCATTAAGTTTTTTTCATTACACCCACCAACTATTTCACCCATTACCACTCTTTGTTTACACCTACCAAAAGTGTACCTCATTACCACTATTTGATTGCAATCACCTACCTTTTTTTACTTGTAATCAACAATAAAAATATCGATAATCACAGATATATCAGTATTTCGATTTATTGGATATATCGAAAAATATTAATTAACAAATATTTTAATACAAAATATCGATGGACCAAAAGTAATTAAAATTCATGAAAACGTAAGAAAAAAACTTTTAAAAATGAAATTAGAAATATAATGGATATTTTAAAGTTATTTTATTGAAGAAATTAACACATATAATATAATTTATAATATTCAATAATAATATTTATAACTTAAAAACATATTTTATATATATCTATCTAATTTGGATATATTCAATGACATAGAAGGAATGATAATCCATATATAAGTTTTTTTTAATTAAAATGTTGATTATACAAAAGGCAAGATAATTAAAACTAATTTAATTATAATAATTTGATTCTATGATATTTATATACACAAAAAATATGTATTAATTTATGTGTGTATTATATATATATATATATATATATATATATATATATATATATATATATATATGTATATATATATATGTATATATGCTATAAAAGTTGGAATGTTGGTTTTGTTGTAACTTTTTTTATCCTTATTTTGAGTAAATATTTATCAAATTGTCATTGATCTCCCACTATAGAAAACCAATAAGGATGACATATATGTCATTTAATTGAGAACCAAATGCAACCGTTTTCTCTACTATCTGGATAAGAGATGCACCACATAACAACACGTGGACCCCATTTACCCATTCTTCACTACACGAATTTACATTGAAAACCTCCAAAGAGGTCAAAAACCATGTCCATTATGAAAAACAAAAACTGAATATAAGGTTTTACCTAGTTCAAACCTACCAATCATTCTCGAACCACTTGACTAATACCTTTCACTTTCAACTTCTCACCTTGGGAATCCACACCAAACTCTATCTTAGCCTCTTCTTGAATCCACACAAGAAGAATGAGTTTTTACACAAACCCAACTAGATTTGAAATTGAGAGATAAATGAATGAAGAAGCAATTAATCTATTTCTTTCTCAAGAAAATCCATTAAAAAAATTTGCTTGAAAACTTGAATGAAATTTTATTGGAAAGTAAGCAACCTCAAAGAGAAAAGGACAAGAACGACTGTTGCAATCTTTCTATCCATAAATGGGAGAAATTTTTATTTGAAAGGGAAAAGAAATCCTTAATCTAATGGTTGAAAACTAATCTCAAAAAGAGGTTATTTCGATTTATCTGCCCCTGCACTTGGATCGATCCAGAAACAGGCTAACTTAAAACTTTTAGCAAACATTATTTCTCTCAGCTTCCCTAACTCTTTTAAAATGATTCAAAACAATCAACACTTTGAAAATGAGGTTGATTCAAATTCATTCAACCACAAACTCAACTGCTTACCTTGGCCTCTTAGCAAATCCAATGTTTTGATCTTCATAAGTCAAATAGTTCGAAGAGGATTGGAAAACGAGTTAGGAGACATTTAAGAATTTTGTCCGTAATTACCAACTTAACTAAATACTCACAAATATGATTGCATACACTACAAGGAAAAAGATATATGGTGACATTTATAATAAGTCACTCTAAACATAGGGTGTCACTACAATATAGCGTCACCTTATCCACTGACACCATAGAGGGTATCAATTGGTGACGTATTTGGAAGCGACACCAAAGCAGATAAATGGTGACACATTTAGAAGAGACACCATATATTTTTAGTGATGCTTAATTTGATATAGAGTTGTATGAGATATATAAGGTGTCATATTAAATGCATCATCTTTGAGTTATGGTGTCACGTTAAATGTATCACCTTTAATTTATGGTGTCACATCATTGTAAATGATTATGGAAGATATGGTTGTTTTTTGTTGATTAGTTTGTAGATTTTTGTAATGCTTATTAATAAATAAGACTAACCTGTGTAAATTGTCCATAAATATAATAATCATATTACATTTAACTTATATTTTCATAATGCTTATGAATTAATTTGTAACATATTACATCATCCAATAATATTTGTATATCAAATGTTCACAAAATGATAGTACATCAAACACATCAAACCCACCAAAACTAAAAAAGAAAAGTGAATGCACATTAAAACATGATTTAGAAATGTTAAGCTTCCCAACATTCATGTATACTTGCATTTCATATGCATAAAACCGGCTAACCATAAAATGACACAAGAGTTGCATCCAAAAATCCAAAATTCTCAATTCCAAATAAAATAACGTTTATGTCCTATAATGTATGACATAAGAGTCATATCTAAAAACCTAAATCTTGTTGTCTCTTTCTCCTTTCTTTTTATTCTTCATATTGTCCTCCCAAGAGTGTATACCTGCATTTCATAGTTTAATGAGTTTTAGAGTTCTTATTGAAAATAAAAATGTGATGTTATAAACAATAAACAAATCTAAGTACTAATGTTTTCTTTTTCTTTTTCCTTTTTCTCATTTTGGTATAAAAATAGTTCGTAAAGAATAAGTAATGTTATACAATATCAATGGAAAATTCAATCATATAACAACTAAGGGACTTACCATGAATGATCACGATACATCAATATGATTCATGATTAGTTATAACACAAAAGTAATCCATTCTTCTCTAATTTCATCAAATTCTACTTGAGAATATGTTTTATTTGTCATCAAACTGAAATCAAATGAGAATAACATTAATATCACAATAATTGAAAGTATGAAATTATATACAATTCATTAAATGAGTAAAACCTTTGATGCAATAACTGTAAAATCAACAATTATTTCTTTAATGAATCTCATAACAAAGTAGTCATATTTGAACTCAGCATTATTTTTTTACTCTTAAATTATTTTTAAACAAAATAACAATTATTAATATATTGGTTCATTTTTAAATACTTTCACAAGAATATATTTCAACTACAAGTTATTTTAATTTATCAAAAGATTTTTAGGAAATGAGCTATTATCCATTTATTATTTTCTTATTTTTCAAAAATATTTTCGGTCATTTCATACACGTTTTCAACTACTAAAATTATTGTTTTATAGAATAAACAAAGAAGCATACACTTCTCCTCCACTCACTAAGTCAACTATTACAATCACCATAATATTTTATTCACCTACCAATATCTCATTCCATTTAGATAACTCTCTCAACAAAATCATTTCTACAATACTTTTTACTCTCCTATGAAATTGAATATTTTATTCCATTTAGGTGACTCTCAACACAAAGAAAAGTAGGAATGTCTTCTTAGGTTAACTAAACAAAGACTTTTTTTTTTTACTTTACAATATGTATAAAAAACAATTATTTATTACAAGGAATGTGGTAGAAAGGTCATTTTATTTTTAAAGAATTTTTTAGAATTTCTTAAACATTTACAAAAAATAGAATCTAACAATTTTATTTCTAAAAAAATTGATCAATTCAAAAAAGAAAGAAGAATGTTATTTTTTTAAGAAAAGTCAATAAACCACTTTATTCTTGAATTATCTAAACAAAACTTACTAAAAATATTTTATCCCAAATTTATTTTCAAAACTTTCTTATTGAAAACTATCTCATATATAAATTATTTTATTATATAGAGAAATTCTTATTTTATTCTTTTTTTAGAGAAAAATTCACTTGTTATTTAAATATCAAAGAAGTCTATTTTTATGTCTATTATATATAATATAAATTCTCTTATTTTCATACAAGAAATTTTCATTTATGCCTAAAATACTTTTAGAAAAATCATTGCCAACAAAATTTTATTTTTAAAATTATTTTCAACATTCTTATTTAAAAAAATTATCATTGGATTATTTTCAAAAAAGACAGTCCTAAAAAATTAACCATTTATAACCCAATTTAAACTCAAAAATTATCCCCAATATTATTTTATATTCCTAAATTATTTTCAAACAAAATAACAATTATTAATATTTTGATTCATTTTTAAATACTTTCACAAAAATATATTTAAACCACATATTATTTTAATTTATCAAAATATTTTTAGGAAATGAACTATTTTCCATTTATTACTATCTTATTTTTCAAAACATATTTTCAGGCATTTCATTCACATTTTAAATTTCAAATACTAAAATTATTGTTTTCATAAAACAACAAAGCATGTAAATTTCAACTACTAAAATTATTGTTTTTATAGAATAAACAAAGCAACATATACTTATCTTCCATTTACTAATTCAACTATTACAATCACACCAAAATTTTGTTCACCTACCAATAATTCATTCCATGTAGGTGACTAAAAAAAAAAGGCATATTTGTAATACCCTTTACAACTCTGATACTCAATATTCTATTCCATTTAGGTGACTCAATACAAAGAAAGTGGGAATGTTTTCTTAGGTTAACCGAAGAAAACCCTAAATAACTTAAGTGCTTTTGGATTAGTTGAGCATCATCTTGTAGTAGATGTCAATCTCTATTGTTAGACTTCACCAAAAAGCTCCTAGCACGGTGGAAAAAAGTATCAAATATAGTCAAGTCTTCAATAAAATATTTTCACATGTGAAAAATTACAACCAATACACTATATAGTCAAGTCTTCAATAAAATATTATTTCATGCGAAAAATTACTACAAACTAGCTAGTGTATCTCTCATTCTCAATTAGACAAAATTTTTAAAAATAATTCATTTTTTTTTGTTTTCATTTGTTTTGGGGCTTATTAGCAATGAAAACAAAAAATATGTTAGAATGTTAAACCTAGTTTTTACTTCCCTGGAACTCGATAAAAAACACCATTTACAAAACCCACATCATAGATATACTAAATCAAGAGATATAAAACAATTATACTAACAAAGTTTTTTGCATTAATAAAAAAAATGAAGATGATAGATAAGAGATTTTGACTTACCCGAGATTTTACGAAGCAAAGAATATCAATTATGGGTGTGCCGACCATGGGTGTGAGAAGAAGGAGAAGAAAACGATGGTTAGGGTTAAGCAATAAGATCTTTTATATTAGTTAATGTATATATGGAAACAATGGACTTTTCATAAATTGTTCCTACTCACTATTTTTAAAAAGGGCCCATTGAGTTATAAAATTTAAAACTTTTTATTTCATATGGTGTCACTTCCAAAAAATGACACCGTAAATCTGAAATTAGCATCATCTAACTATCCTAATTGAAGATTTTTTATATGATGTGTCACCTTTATAAATTTTAAGTTCAATGGTGTCATTATTTTAAATGTGACACCATAAATAGTGACATCATAAATTATTTTTGTAGTAGTGATATCAACATTAATAACGTTAAATTACTGATTTTTTTTTATTTTTTTTTTAAGTTTTTGGTTATTATAATAAATTTTGAGAGCTTGAGATATTTGGAAATATCTTCCTCTTAACATCTTTTCTATATCGAATGGTTAGTTTTCAAACATTTTAATTCTATAAAATAAGAATAAAAATAATAATTTTTTTTATTTTTTATTTTATGAGGACAAACATATGTAATTACTGATTTATAAATGTTTTCGCATTCACAAACAAATACATTTAAAATAGTTAAGTTAAATAAAATAGAGGTATTATTTAAACTGAAATATATGCATTTAATTCTATTCCAACTTAAGGCGAATTTAAGTCAGATTTAAAAATAGAAAGGGGATACCGTGGCCTCTTCTGAAGTTCCCATACTCTGAATGACAGAAACTATTTCCCTTGCTTGTTGCCTCGTGCTCATGGTACTGTAAAAGCTGTATATTGCTCTTCTCTGCTTGCTTCTGATAGCTTTTAGCACGTTTAAGTAGTTTGTCCATGATCTGACGAGACCGGATGTGCATCTCCTTTTTCTCTTTTAGCTTCCTTATCTCACTTGATCCTTACATATATCGACAAACAATCAAAAACATGATTAGAATCTATACTGTTTTGAAGATGAATAAAATAGGAATTTGGGATGATAAGATCATCTATGGGGTTATAATTAATACCTGGAATTCTTAAGCGTATGACCAGAAATGCTTCGGATATAATAAGCTTGATGGACCTCAACCATGGGCAGAAATTTGAGGGGGATCGTTGATCGATACAAACTTATAGAAATCAGTATTTTATTGAAGTTGCTTCTAAGGCTTTAATTAGCTTGAATCAAGTAGAACCTATACTCAGCATGATCTTCATTAATACCTTGTCCTTCTGTAGGATTTTCTGCATCTGAGTGCTTCTTGTTTTTTCCTGTACATTTCCACTAGTTACTGAAACTGTAAACTATATATAGCTTGGTCACCACATTCACGAACAAGGATGAGTTAAGAGTCTGAGATCTCATAATAAGCAGACATGCAAACCATTTGATTGCTGTCTCATTTACTATGAATAAATCAATCAGTGGATGATG
>JBAPGN010000575.1:0-14168 GCA_037355405.1 Vitis amurensis | reverse complement strand
AATGAAATAATTAATTAGAGTTTGACACTCTATGTACATTTCTTGGTGGAGGAATGTAATTGATTAGAATCTCGAAGCCTCACTAGGGGTTTCGCTTAGAGGTTTTAGTTACTCTAAGTAGGTGTTTGTTCCATCCCCTTAAAAGGAACATTTGATAAGCTACAAGCCCACCCAATTTGAAAAGATCTTCACCTATCTGGGCACCCTTTGATGTTTGTTTGAAGTGACCCAGAGTAAATACATAATTGGGAATGTGTTGACTGCAACGTTGATATGAAAATATGTTTTGAAAATCAGGAATAAGTCATATAGTGTAGAAATTTTGAATGTATTGGCACCAAAAGAAAGCAAAAATTAAACCTGCACTGGTGGATTGGTGGCTGGATTGATTGATTACAATATCTCCTAATTTGCGGAAGGTTGAATTTGAAATTTTGTACCATGTGACTGCACTTATGATTCCTTATTGGGTCTGTGTTGCTCATGTCCTATTGTTAGACTACTTTTCTGCAGGTACCGCTTAGTTTTGGGTGGAGTTTGATGGCTAGGCTGAAGGAATGGTCATCATAGGAATTTGACTTATGGATTTTAGATGTTGGATTTTGTGTTACTGTTAGTTTATCGTTCATTTGGATGCTTTTCTGTATTTGAAGCTATGTTGGATGTTGATCCTTTAATTTTTTTGTTAAGTTCAAAGTTGAGTTTTGGAGTTTTGAAATTGTTTAGTACTGTGAATTGTTTAAGTTTGCAAAACATTTGACAATGGATTTTTGGATAGTGGATTGTTTTGAGCTTTGAAATGGAATTTTGAGGATTTTTAGATTTTTATGTCGCAGCTACTTTGAACAGGCTCTATTTGGTAAGTTGGAAATTCCCGATTAACACGATAATTGTTTGGTCCAGTAGCAGACTGTAAAGTCTTCGGTTTTGAAGTGTGAAGTGACCGTCATGCCCTTGGAGTGGGGTCTTGGGGGCGTGACAGATTGAATCCACCAACCCATAATGAACCGTTTGAAACATTTAAAAATATATATATGATTAATTGTACAACATTAATATAAGCAACTACCACTATATGAAGTTTGATCCTCTTAAGGAAACCATCTAATAATGAAAAATATGTTTTAATTGATAGTTGAATATCTGTCTTTCCAACTAAAAATGGTATTATAGAATACCATATGTTTTTTTCACTTTTCCCTTGGAATCCATTTAGTACCATTGTTTTTAGTACAATCTTGTTAAATTGATAGATAAGCGAAAGCTTTGTAGAGATAATTGATCAAGTTGCAAATTTTGTGTAATTGAATAACATTAGTTTTAAAAAATTCAAATAAAGTTTCATTAACGTGAATCTGGTGGATTTTTGGCTTTATGTCAAATCAGAGAACATCTTCTTCAATTTATTTAGCTTCAATGAACGTAGTTTCTGGTTTGTTATTGTTAACTATTAGTGACATTACGCCATCCTCAATATTGCATAAGTGAAGCCATGTATCCTAGAATCATTAAAGTTAAGACAACCACAACTCATTACATATGATCAATTCTTATATGTTTAATAGTAGGAAAATCAAACACCTTGCAATGCATCCTCAACCCACACTCTTAAACTTCATTTTATGAGTATTGCATCATAACTAGAAGCGTGCATTCCAACTAGGACCTTATAATAGTAGTGACTAAAATAGATGTAATTTAACTAAGCTATAATGGTAGAATGTGTGTGTCTGTGTGTGTGTGTGTTTTATGAGATAAGTTGTGGAATTTTCTTTAAACTCGATGATATGTTGTTGTTGAAGTTTAGCAATAGATTATCTTATTAATTTTATGCATATTTCATAATCAAGATTTAAGATTAATTTTCATGTATTGCAAAGTTTGTACAACAATGATTTATTCCTACTTATGAAATCATTTTGTAACTAATTTCTTTATATTTAGTTGAGTTACATTTTCAAGTGTTGTTTATTATTGCATAATTCTTAATTATTTGGGAACTTGCAAGAAAAGTGATACATCTTTACAAATGTCTCCACCAAGAAGAGATAAAGTGCAGGTAACTATTAAAATACCATGCTTTACTTTTGAATGTAAAATATATATATACAGATTATGAGATTGATCATATTCTTTTGATTGTCATGTAGATGGATGAAAAGGAAGGAAAACAGAAGATTACTTCACCAAAAAGGTTAAGAGGCCAACTTTAAAACCTGAAATTGCTAAAAAGAGAAGTGAATGAGTGAAAATTGATATTCAATATAATGATGATGGTGAGGGATATGTACAGCTTGTATCATACTTGGGCATGCTAGCACAAACCATGGTGCCAATATATCATACTGATTAGAGCATAGTGCCTATAGAATTGAAGAAGAAACTATGGGATTTCGTTAAGGTATATAGTAATCTATTAAAATTATTTTCCTATATTTTGTGTAGACCTTACATGATTATTAAATAATCAAGATCTTCTTATAAGGTATATGGTAATCTACTAAAATTATTTTCCTATATTTTATGTAGACCTCACATGCTTATTAAATAATCAAGATCTTATATTTTAGGGTGCATTTTTGGTTGATGAGAATAGAAAATGGCAAGAAGTGTATCATCAATTGGGACTGAGCTTTAGGTCATTCAGACACACATTGACAAAAGAGTATATCTTGCCTTATAAGGATAAGCCCGGGTACCTTTTGCAACCACCAATTGAATATAATTACATTCCAATTGAAGACTGTAGAAAGTTAGTGGGTAATAGGTTGTCAATAGAGTTTCAAACTAAATAAAAAAAAATACTTCTATATTCATCGAGTGAATAGGAAAGGATATGCAGGACTTCAGAAAGAATTGGTAAGTTGAATTAGTGTATTTTATTTTGTTGGACATTTACTTTTGTAAAGTTTAATTACTTCACTTTTTTGTTTTTCAATAGATGCAAAAGACATGTTCGAGGAAACCTATTGATAGATGGGTCTTGTAGAAATTAGAAAGATTGAAAAAAATGTGAATATGATGATGTTACGAGGCCTGTAATGGAAAAGATTGTAAGTTGTCAAACCTATACTCAATTTTAGTCAATTTCATTTGTTTTTTTATTTATTTAATATGACTCTTGAAGCATCTTATATTTTTTGGAGGATGAGTTGGCAAAGGCTGTTGAGGAAGGGAAGATTACATGTGTTGGCCAAAAGGATATCCTCAATTTAGCATTAGGTACATCGGAGCATCCTGGACGAGTTAGAGAAAAATGTGGGAAACAAGAAGCCCAAACAATTCTTCAACACACCAAAACCCACAAAAATTCTTGAAGAATAGGAATGTCAAAGGATGTTAAAGGAGAAAGTAAGAGCTTGGAAGAGGAGATTATTGCTTGGAAAGCTTAAACAAAAAAAAAAAAAAAAAAAACTCACACCCCACTCTGAAGTGAGCAACACAAACATAAGGAAACAATTGTTACAACATGAAGAAATACGAGGGAAGACTCATTATAGTGCTCATGTGGAGAACCTATCAGCACAAGGGACTCGAAAAGCTTCTCCACTAACTCAAGTATATATGGTTTTTCCTAAGTTAAATTTATAAAAATAACATATAAAATAACTAAAATGAAAGACTAAGGATTACAAAATATGTTTTTATGGGTTTATAAATGCAAATTAGCTCTTGAAACTGAAGAAAACATTATTGCATATGGAACTTATTTATGAGATTTAAAGATTTCCATTGATGGTACTGATATATTAGTGGTCATCCTTTACATCTTTCAACCTAATGCACTTGTCTTCCATTCCACTTGTCTGAAAACATTAGTTAGCAATAAGGGAGGGTGTTGGGATATGAGGTTTTGGTGGCCTATTGCATTTGTGATTGATGATGAAAATGATGAGGTGAATACCGTTATACCCAAACTTTCAAAGTTGAGTTATATTTTCCTACACTCTTGGTTTATTTATTTATTTATTTATTTTAATGTCATGCATCTATTTATGTATTTAGGATGTTGGAAAGAGGAAGAATAAAATGAAGAAGATACAAGCATCCCCAAAGAAAATCGAATATTAAAATCCTAGAGATATACAACTATTTTCTAAAACAATTTTAGCAATGTTGGAAGGTAAACCGACACCCAAAGTTGACTTTCCAATCAATGTTTTTGGGATGAAATTTCAAACCTTCCTTTTAAGAACTGAAATGAAGTATGTAATTTCTACAAAAAAAAGTTGACTCTGAATTGTATATGTCTTTATATTTGGTAAGATCTTGTTGTAAATCTTTATGTTACATTCATTATATAAATAAGCAGAAGTTGGTTTTTTTTTTTAAGTAATTCTAAATTGGGTGACATTTCATTAGGTGGTTGCCATGAAATCCTAGATGATACACTACATGAAGAAAATTTTATTGTTACATCCAAAATGGTGGGCCAGGGATGGAATCAATAGCACCCTACAAATTTGAAAAAAAAAAAAAAAAACAAGGTTCATGTATTGATGCGCCGCGTGCCAGCGTTCCTAATTGAACTCCAAATTAGGCAGACCTGGTTTTTTCTTCCATATAACCAAAGTAAGTTTGTTAATCATAATTGTTTTACTTTATTGCCCTTATAATGTTATTATATCTAAAGTGTGTATTTTATATATTGTTATGGTTTCATTAAGGTTTGGCTGTAATCTGGACCATCAATCATAACAATCTACTATGTAGAGCCTCACTAGTTACAAGACAATCATAGTCTCCCAAGATAATAAAAGATATGATGAACATGTAGCCTAGCATGACGATGTGATCCCTTAGCAGAGAATCTGCTCTATATTCTCTATAAAGATGATATAAGAGAGGCTAAAGGTGGGTAGTAAGAATCTTGATCTAAAAAAGAGCTAAAGTGGGATAGTTTCATTTGATGGTATATGTTTTTTCTCTATCTACATTTTTTGTTCGAATGTTCTAACTTTTTGAAGACCTAGCCTACATTTAAAGTTGCTGTTCTTGAATTAAAGTTTACTTTGATTTTTGAAATGTAAAGATTTTATATGGCTTTCTCTCACATGAATATATATGAATTTTCTTAGCTTATAATTGTTTCTGTTATTATTTCCTATTCCTAACTTGAGTTAAGAAGGATACTATATATGTTTGTGTCACCACCTTATGAAAATATAATCTAAATTGCTATGAATACAATGTACTCATATGTCCATTATTCCACTAGTAATGAATTAGTACTAAAAATGAGCAAACCCATTTTGTCGTGTGATTGAAAGATTTATGATCCATTTTCACCTTCTACAATTAATATTTCAAGAAATAGTAATAGAAACTAGAAGAAAAATAGGAAATTTTTTTTTTTAAATGCATGAGTACAAGACTTTTTTTCAATTGTATTCTGATGTGGAATATCAAACCTTAGAAAATCCAAGCATAAAAAAAATAATATATACATAATTAGTTAATTTGAAATGTTGGTCATAGGAAGAACAATTATTAAATTTTGATCACTATATCCATAGCATTTACAATCCTTAGAACCATTTAGATGTGTGTGTGGGTAAGGAAGCAATGGGGATCCTTTAGATAGCTTTGATCATGTGACTTAGGTGTGAGTTGTTCTTTATATCTTTATTTTGGCCTTAGTATGTCTTATATACATCCTATATTTAGTTTAGACGTTTTTTGTAAGGCACAGCCTCTCTCTCTCTCTCTCTCTCTCTCTCTCTTTTTTTAATCTAAACTTTTTACTCTTTTATCCATCTTCAATCAAATTGTTCATATGTAAACATTTATTCCTTATAATTACTAATTGCATTTCTCTTCTATAATGTCAATCTATGAAATGTAAAAGGAGGCTAATACTACATATTTCCAAATATATTATTGATAATTGCTCTTGAAACTTGATTGATTTACCTTAATGAAGTCTTAAAAGTCATGATCTTTTCTAAGGGATATTCTCACATAGACAAAAGTTAACTATTCTCTTTTTTTAAAGTTAATCACTATTTTTAATAAATATAATTAATCATTACCTTTATCTATTCCTTTTTTGTCCATATTTCACATATACATATTATTTGACCTTCTTATATTTTACCTAATTTAACCCTCCAAGTTTTAAACATGGGAGCTTAGGGTATTATGCTAGACATGTATTGACTTAATTTAGGTGCAAATTTTACTTGAAACTAATATTATGTCATTTATTGTTTTTATAAATTTAAAATGTGAAGGATGAAAAAAATGACCAAATTCATATGATTTCATATTTGATCGTGAAATTTTGTTGATATAATTTTGTTCATAGGGGCCCAAATAGTTGGATGGTGTCATGTGAGGATATTTTGTCATGCAATACATGTGAGACATAATTGCAAATCGAAGCCTCCTAACATCTCAGGTTTATTTACCTATGTATTTTCATAAGTACATGAGAACTTATACTTATATATATTTAATGTTTCACATTAACATATTTTCTTTTGTCATATATTTTAGTTTGAAGGGAAAAAAACCTATTCACGAGCTGAGTTAGATGAAGTGAGATCTAAATGGGTGTCATTTTTTAGCACTCTTATCTTAGACCATATAGTGGGTATGTGAATTTTATAATTTTTTAATAAAATTTCAAACATAAATTTTAATTAATGTTGCATATTTTCTCTTTGCAAGGTATAGGGTGACATTTGTAGTTGTTGCAATTTTAAGATTACAAGATCATACATAAGATCTTATTGTCATGTATAGATGTTGAAGTTTTGAATACTTTTCGTTACATACCTATATCTTTTAACAAATGCATTTGATGAAAGTACAAATTCAAGTTTTTTATTATTATTATGTATGCATGTTGGATTCTTTTTGCATAAATTTTGGTATATATTAATATCATTTTAGTAAAATTTCAAATATAGACTTAAAGTAATGTAATTTTTTTATCTACTTGCAAGAGGTTGAATAACATTTGCAGTAGTTGCAATTTTGAAAATACAACATCAGCATAGGTTCTTGCTATAATGTATGTAAAGTTGCAATTAGTTTTTTCTTTTATTGGATATTTTTAGGTACATATCTTATCTATATTTTTTTCCCTAAAAGTTCATTGCTAGATTTTTTTATTTTTTATTTTTTATGTATTTGGGTACATGTTTATATCTTTTTAATTAGTACTTTTAAATATAAAAATAAACTAATATTATTTTTTTCTTATTTGCAAGGGGTTGTGTGATATTTGCAACATTTACAATTTTTAGAGTATAAGATCATACATAAGTTTTTGTCATCATGTACAACTATTGGATTTTTAGTTAAATATCTATGTCATTTTTTATATATACAAGATCATGTATAGTTGATTGGTTGTTTGTGAATACATTTGGATATATTTGGGTACATGCTTATATTAAAAAAAAATTGAAACATAAACATAAAGTAATGTTTTTTTTTTTTTTTACTTGCAAGAGGTTGGGTGACAGTTGTAGCACTTGCAATTTTTAGAATACAAGATTATGTATAAGTTTTGTTATAATGCATAATTATTTAATTTTTGGTTCTTTTTTAGTAAATATCTTATATATATATATTTGATAATAGTACAAGATCATGTATACTTGCTAGGTTGTTTGTGGATACATTTCGATGTATTTAGGATACATATTTATATCTTTTTAATGAACTTTCAAACACAAACATAAAATAATATTGTTTTTTTTCATACTTGCAAAAGAGATTGGGTGACATGTTTCATATACATTGGACATAGATTCTTTTCCATTGAATTTTTAATAAACTTTCAAAAATAAACATAAAATAATGTTACTTTTTTCTTTATTGCCAAAGGTTAGGTGACATTTGTAGTAGTTGCAGTTTTTAGAGGAGAATATCACGCATAAGTTTTTGTTATCATGTACAGCTACTTGATCTTTGGTTATTTTTGGGTAAATATCTATCCTTTTTTTAGATATGTTTGACAAGATAACAAGATTATATATAGTTGCTAGGTTGTTTAGGAATACATTTGGATATATGTTTATATCCTTTTATTAATCTTTTCAAATATAAACATATACTGATGTTTTTTTCCTACTTGTAGAATGTTAGGTGGCATTTGCAGTAATTACAGTACTTTTGAAGGCACAAGATCATGCATACATTCTATTTGTCATGTATAATTATTGGATTTTTAGGTACATATTCGCCTTTTTTTTATGTATGTGATGATAATACAAGATTATGCATGGATATTAAGTTTTTTTTTTTTTGTAAATATATTTGCCTACATGTTCATATTTTTTTTTAATATATTTTATACATTCATGTATTTTATCTATATATATATATATATATATATATATATATACACACAACACGTTCAATTTTGATGCAGATCATTTGGGCAACAGGTTAAGTTGTTGACATGTTCCATATGCAACCTTGATATAAAATAAAATAATTTCCTTGATATATGAATAAAGAAATCTTGACATAAAAGAAACTTTATTCCTTGACATAAGAATAAAGGAACCTTAACATATTAAAATTTCAACTTTGAAAAAAAAAAAACATCCTTAACATATGTGTAAATTAAATTTAAAAGCATATAAAACAACATTGACATATATCATACTTGAGCTTAACATATATTGAATATAATCTTCACAAAACAGTGAGTCAACCTTCACATATGTTTAACCTAACCTTGATTGAAGTGGAAGAAACATTAAAATATGTCAAAGTAATAAGATTCATACATTGATAGAAATAAGGCCTACCTTAACATATGCATATTTCAAGCTAGCTTTTATCATTTCTTGACACTGGCATAGATGACATATGTGAATACCGATCTACCTTAATAGATATACCTTATCTTGACGATGAAAAACTGTCAATGAAGACCTTTTTTCTTGTAGTGAAACAGGCTCCTAGGGCATGATACAATGAGCTCAAAGGTTTTTTATTATCCTATGATTTTGCTCCTCCTCGAAGTGATGCCTCAATTTTCATCTATCATCAAAATGTTGTTACTCTCTATTTTTCGGTCTATGTCGATGACCTCATTGTTACTGGTAATGATAATAAGTTTCTCACAAGGTTTTTGCAAGCATTGGCAGCTCGTTTTTCTATTAAGGACCTTGGTGATCTTTACTATTTTATTAGTGTTGAAGTTCTTCCAACTCCATCCGAGCTTCTCTTAACACAAATACATTCGTGACTTATTGGAGCGAACAAAAATTTATGGTGCTAAAGAGTGTCCTACACCTATGTCTTCTTCTCAAACTCTTCAACTCCATGAAGACTCTCTATCCATTGATACAACCCAATTTCGTCAAGTTATTACTGCTCTCCAATATTTGTCCCTCACTCGACCCAACATCTCTTACGCAATTAACAAATCGGCACAATTCATGCACTCTCCTTCTAAGACTCGCTAGTCTAAAACCAAACGAATCTTAAGCTACTTGAAGTTTACCATACATCATGGTCTTTTTCTCAAACGTCATGAACAAATTCATCTTACTGCCTTTACAGATGCTGATTAGGCGGGCAATGTGATGACCGCACATCCACTTCTGCCTACCTAGTTTATCTTGGAGGTAATGTTATTTCTTGGTGTTCTAAGAAGCAAAAGTTTATTTCTCATTCCTTGATTGAAGCAGAATATCGCACTCTCGCATTTTATGCCACTGAGGTCCTTTGGATCATGAATCTTCTTAGGAAGCAGCATGTTAATTCTTCCTTTGTTCCCCATATTTTTTTGTGACAACATTGGTGTCACTTATCTCTTTGTTAACCCTGTTTTTCACTCAAGAATGAAACATATTTCCATTGATTACCACTTTGTTCGCAATCATGTCGCTCAAGGGTCCTTCATCGTGTCTCATATTTCATCAAAAGATTAACTAGTCAATGCTCTCACAAAGCCTCTACCATCAATTACCTTTCACCAAATATGCTCCAAGATCAATATCTCCAATGGGAGCACCGTCTTGCGGGGGCATGTTAGAGATCTCTCTACAAATGCTGCCACCTTAGCAAGCCCTCCTCAAGCATTGGTCTCCATTTTTCCTCAACCAGACTCAAATGATTCAACTATAGCAGCTTTAAAAAATTCAATTCATATTTTATCTCCATAGCTTTCCTTTAATCTTTTGTAGCCAGTTTGTAATTCAAAATTTTGTTTTATCTTTGCCTTGTATATAGGCATCTTTATGTCTAACAAATTGCATAGCTCTTGTATATATATACTATTCTTGTACAGAAAATAAATCAATAAAGTCATTATTCAAATCATACAATCCTGTTAAAAGTAACATGTTGGTTTTTATTTACTTTTTAATGTTTAATAGAAATAAAGTATTACAAAAATAAACAACCTAATACATAACAATATTAAACAATATTTAGTTTTAAGTTCTTTTTAGAATTAACTAAAAAAAAAAACACCACCTAAATTTAGCAAGAGTAGAATGTAAAGATAATCTTCTTTTCTATAATATATTATTCTCTAAAGTGGCATTAATCTTATATATTTTATATTTACACCTAATTTTATATATATTTGAAAAAATAAAATATTAAAATAAAATTTTAATAAATATATTGATTTTAATTATTTATTTTCAAATTTCATTTAATTTATTATTGAAAGCACAAAAATTATGAATTAAAGACAAATATAATTATATATATATATATATATATATATATGTGTGTGTGTGTGTGTGTGTGTGTGTGTTATAAAGTAGATAAATTATCATTTTTGTATTAAATGAATTTTCAAATACCACCTATTATTATAAAATGTTATAAATTTCTTCATATATTAATTATAATATATGTATTATTACTTCTTATATTATTTTTTGAGGATTTTTTTTACATTTTCATGAGTTTCAATTCAAAATATCCACCAATATTTTATGTCAAAATATCCATCAATATTTCTTGATAGGTCCGTCGAAATCGATGTTTTCATTCTTACTCTAAAATGGTTTCCTACTTTTCTTCCTTAACAACTCTTCTTATATCTAGCTCTTCCTAGATCTAGCATTGTGATTTCATCATGTCTTCTCAATTTTTTTCATAGTCATTTTAACACACAAAGTTCCAATATTTTTAAAAAATAATAATAATAATAACATATATATATATATATTCAAAATGGACTTTTGATATAATACCGTGTTTATCATTCTTAAAACTTCTCAAAAGCAATCAATACATGGATTTACCCCCATGATCACATGGAATTTATTTTAACATTACTATGAAACCATAATATAAAATTAAAATATATAATATTTGAATAGAACTTGTAATATTTTGCTTATATATTTTTACTTTAAATTCAATTCACTTTGTCTAATTTGGATATCATGAAGTGTGTATGGATATTAAAATTTCACACATATTCCACTTTTAGTGTAACATTTAATTATTAGGATTAGCTCGATGTATCTTAGCATATTAAGAATTTTTTCTAATTTCATCTTCTTCTTTTTTTAATCAAGAATCAATATTAACATTTTAAATCGATTTATGACAACATGACCATATTAGAGATGAGTTTATTATTTAATATCATATTTGTCATATGGTTCAAAGATTGGATAACCCTATGAATTATAATGTTATCAAGCATTTTAAAAGTTACTATATATCCAACGTGATATGTTTATAAATAAATACGTTGTGTTCACATTATCTTAAATGATATTTTGTGCAATAAAGAAGTGCCCATAGAGGATCAAGAGGTGATTGTAGAAAAGATCTTCTCATTTATGATGTGGATCGTGGATAGCCTAATTAATAACAACTTGGTACCAATGGTAATAGACATTGATGTTGAAAATACAATGACTTCTTGGAGATCTAAAAAAATAATAATAATAACATGTCTACAAAATCATCATTCAATCTATCATAAAAGAAGACGGGGTTCTGGGGTCTTTGAAATCTCAAGAATAACGACTTTTGTTCTTTGTAATATTTTTTGATGATGTAAATTAATTTAGCTCTTAATTTGAATTTTATATATTTTATTTTTATTTATGTTTTTATTTATTGTTTTAGGATGGGTTATTTTATAATTAAAGTTTATTCATTTTTCAATTATTTTACTTTGTCTAATTTATTTGTGCAAATTTATGTGTGATTTTCATTTACCTTTTACAATTTTTTTTTGAGAAACTATAAGACTATATCTGGTTCTCAAAAAAATTAAGGAAGAATGCATTAAAAAAAAATAAAGAAAAAAAATAGAAGGAAACAAAAAAATATATTTAAATTTAATAAATTATTTTTATTCCTTTCTTTAAACTCATTTTACTTGTTTCTTTCTATTATGAAAAAATTAAATAATTTAAAAATAAATTAATTTTAATTATATTTGATTTTTTTTATTTTTTATAGTGAAATTAAACTTGACAAAATCATTTTCCTTAAAAAAGAAATTATTTTCTTAATATTTTTAACGAACCAAACATAGCATAAAATAACTGATTTCAATGACTTATTTTCAAGGGACTGAGTCCATTTGGTGTGACTGAATACAATTTTGGTGTTGAAAAAAAACGAAGGATGGGGGACCAAACATCAAACTCAATTGGCTGCCTCTTTCTCTTTCTTCACTTCCGCAAGAGACAACCATTGTCACGTAAAGGTCGAAGTGACTAGCTTTTTGATAAGATAATAAAGCCCCCTTCGAAAGACTTCTAAAAAATATTAAAGTTGTACAAAGAATGGTGTAACCTCGTTGGGAAAGTGGCATCTACGGGAGTCAAACCTAATATCAAATAAGAATGCGACACGTTGTGCTGTGACTTGTATTTCTGCGTGCGATCATTCTTCTAGACTTTTAGCGGGACAGGCAGGATTAACGAGGAACCGTGATGACGTGGTATTTTGACCGTTTCCAAATGGAACCTGAGCCGGTCCGACCCGGTCGTTGAACTGGATTCGGAGCACGCTCTGAGACAGTGGTTTTAGATGACAGATGATAGATCACAATTTTTATTTCTAGCCTTCTAGGGTTATGAACATCACACTAGCTATTCCACCTTCCGATTCTTGAGCATAGACTTCAAAGTAAGCGCCTTCGACAAACTCGACTGTATTAAATTACTCTCTCATTTTTATGCACTTCCTTCATTTTCATTTTGTTTAATTTATGACCCACAATACTTCACTCAACATTTTTACTGGTCGTATTTGTGTTTGATTTCTTCTTCTTCTTCTTCTTCTTCTCTCGCTAGATTTGGGAGAAAGTTTGAGAGAGAGTCAATTGTTTTAGGTGAGAAAAGGGGGAACAGACAGAGGCCGGAATTCTCAATTTCCATGGGCGTTCCTGGAACAAGGCTTTGATGGGTTTCACTTAGTTTGTAGAATTTTGGTGAGGGAGTGAGATGTTGGGTGAAGAAGGAAAGGACCCCCTCCCCGGTGGACGTGGGACTCGGAGAGCTTATTTACGCTCAGTATCATGGACTGATCGCTCTCCAACGAAACCTCTTCCTAGACCACAGCCAAACACTAAGATGAGGTCGTGTCTGCCACCACTGCAGCCCCTTTCAATTTCCCGGCGCAACGCAGAGGAGTGGCCGAGAGCGGGCTCGGATGATCTGGGTGTTTGGCCGCATCCCCCAACCCCAGGGGGGAGATTGGGGTCAGTCAAACCCCTTGAGAATTCAAATTCAGAACAACCCCAGAGAGAATTTCAGTTGAAGAAGGATAAGCTCGCCTTCTTTGATAAGGAATGCTCCAGAATTGCAGATCATATATATTTGGGAAGTGATGCTGTTGCTAAGAACCGTGAAACTCTGAGGCAGAATGGTATCACCCATGTGTTGAACTGTGTTGGGTTTGTTTGCCCTGAGTATTTCAAGAGTGACCTTGTTTACAAGACACTTTGGTTGCAAGATAGCCCATCGGAGGACATCACCAGTATTCTTTACGACGTGTTTGATTACTTTGAGGATGTTCGAGAGCAAGGTGGGCGGGTTCTTGTTCACTGTTGTCAGGGAGTATCAAGATCAAACTCTCTTGTCATTGCATACCTCATGTGGAGGGAGGGCCAGAGCTTTGAAGATGCATTTCAGTATGTGAAAGCAGCCCGAGGAGTGACCAACCCGAACATGGGTTTTGCCTGTCAACTTCTGCAGTGCCAGAAG